>CM076579.1:41023015-41226179 GCA_034641835.2 Pinus albicaulis | reverse complement strand
CAAGTAATTATCAAGTAGAGAATTTGAATTAATCATCAGCCCTCTAAATTCTCAACACATGCAGGGTGGTACAACATGCTTGTGTGGTGCATGTGAACCGAACACAAATTATTTAAAAGAAAACAATAGTTTATGAGTGGGGCAACCTAATATTCGACATTCCCTATGAATGCTATGTAATTAATGGTAATGTTAAGAATATGTTATGTAATTAATGGTAATGTTAAATTTTAAGTAAAAGTTCCATTTACTTAAATTTTTAACATTACCATTAATTGACTTGGGATATTTGAGTGTGGTTCTAACCTCATTGGATTTCATACGGAGAAAGTAGAATTTGAGATCCTACCCAAAATTCAATGGACTTAAACAATTTTTAGGATTTCATGATCGAGGGGATTGCAACGTTTCCATTGGAGTTTGTTGTGTACGAGGATATGGAAGTAGCATTTAATTAAGAGCACCGAGTCCTCTATATACCTTAATATCAATGGCATTGATTGTTGTTCATAGTATTACCATAGTAATAGTATACCCATCACTTCAACAAAATCTAGATTCTTCATGTTAAACATTTTCTATCTCAATTTAATGCTTAGAGGGTGATATTGATAATGGGAATCCCAATATAGGCAATGATTTCAACAATATGTAGGTATTTGTTGTAGCATGATTTTCTTGGACCTCGACAATTGCTCATTTATTCATGAATTTGTATATATATTCTAAATTATAATGTTAAAAATAAAACTTAAATGCTTCTTTCAAGGTTTCAGCATACTTTTCTGAATATATATAACCCCATTTCCTAATTTTTGGGGGGTCACGTTTCCAGCGCATTCCCATTTCAGATACACATTTCTGTTTCTTCATACCATGCAACTTAGAATGAAAGTCCTATATTGTAATATAATTACATTTAGAGAATCATATAAGGTAATTTGGCTTCTTAATTTTGTTAGCTTATACCTTGTTTCCATGTTTCTCTTTGCCTTGTAAAGCACATTCCTTTTTGAAGTCAATGCCCTATCATATAATACACGGTTTCACAAGGTGCATAATCTGCTCTATTGCAGTATCCATATTTAGATTGTAGAAGTCATTACACAGGGTAAAGTTGAAGTTTGAAAATTTCTTAACTCTCTTATGCAAGGGTGACATTGCTTAGGACCAATGTTCCACCAAGTTTCCAGGATGAGGAGATGCAGGAATGGTAAAATGCACAGGGGAGATGTGTGGGAGCACCCTTAAATTTTAGGGAAATTCAAGGGGGGCAGGGGGATGTCGCGGTGCGTGTGTGTGTGTATTCCTATACTTGAAAGACATTTCCTTTTTTCAAGTAGAGTAGGATAAATGAAAAAAATATTATAACAAAAAGCAAAGAGAAAAGAAAAAATAGAAAAAAATGAAAAAGTCCTATTGTGAAAACCAGTTTATTGGCGCAATCTATGAAAGCATGTAAGTCTAATCTAGGAAAGCAATAAAATTTAAACTATGAAAGTAGGTAAATCTAATCTTCTCAGTATGATCATTTTGGATATAAAATAGAGTTATTACTACAATCATTAGTATCTAGTCACCTGCTGTACTATTCACACTTGCAAGAAATTAAATGACAAGAATGTAAAGGCATTGAAATGTAAATAAATTAAATCTTGGACTAAGAGATGATTATAATGTAAATTATTTCTTAACTAAAAAGAACTGAGTATTGTTAGAGAATTGTTTGTGATGACTTCAACAACTAGATTGATTTAGGTTCAACATGAGTGATTTCTACTTTAATTTGATGGATAGTTTAAATTCTTTCTCCTATTGTTACATTTGCTGGCTGCAACACGAAATATGAAAAAATCCATTTGAAAGGTCCATGAATAGCTCCAAAACCGTGCATTGGTTTGAAGTTATTCTCAAGATTCATCTAAATGGGCTCATTCTGAACAAAACCCATGTTTTAGTTTTTCGAGATATGTCTTAGTTTGCCAACAAACTATGTCAGAAGTTGACTGCACAGAAATTGCTTTTGATCTAGATCACCATCTTTGATCAAGTGCCGAAGGCTCACACTTCCAACACTAAGCAAAGTGTTATTGCTGATCTGTAAAATAAACTAATTTAAAGCATAAACAAATTAATCTAAACTACATAGATTATAAAATTACATATTATAACAACAGAAGAATATAAAACTCTAAACTGAATAATACAAGAACTTATGAAATGTATTTTATTCCATCATAGTTTGGATGAATGCTCCAAGAGTTCCTCCTTTTGAATGAAGAAGACACTCCTATTTATTCAAAAACTAAGATAACTAATTGATGAATGCAAATCCACAAATCCCAATTAGATCCACAAATGTCTCATGTGGTTACAACCATGTGTTAATATCTAACAAGTAATATCTCTACATATCCTCTCACAAATCTATAAAATATTTGATAAGAAATCTCATCAAAACTTTCATGATTCCTCTCCATCAAATGTGTTTGAATGCTTACCTCAAATCTTCCTGAAAGCTTCAAGGGTTGAAGAGGAAATTCGAATATGAGGCTAAGTGGTCAAATATGACTTTACTGGAATCTTCAAATATGCCTATAAACATCACAAAACTCTCATCCAACTTTTAGATATAAGTGAAAACATGTTGTTTTTCTAATATTTAATCATAAACTCATACATAATCATAAAAATGGTCTTAATGTACGGTTATAATATAGTGGAATATGATTAAAAGTGAATGAAAAGAGGATGAAAAAGATGACATTTTGGAGACCCAACAAAGATAGAAAACTCTTTCTTAGATTGTCCAGTTTATACTCATATTAGATCTAAATTATAAAATATTTGTCACATTACCAACCTTCTCGAATTTTTAACACAACAAAACTATGTTGATCTTGGATTGTTTCTTTTAATGCTTTTTGTGTATAGAAAGAAAATTCTATAGAATTTCCGATAATCTTTTACCTTATTGAGGTTCGATAGACCATAGTCGGTCTTAGTGGATGTTAATCATAAAAAAGAAATGCCTAATTTGGATATTTTGGAGTAGGTAAGCCTTCGAGAGCCTCAATGTTTATGTATCATGTCCCAAAATTTCAATTTTACGTAACACAATCTATACTTTATGTATCTTCATGTAATTTTCCCCATTTACACCTTACATGAAATATAGATAAGTAAGCTTACAATATTTAGTGTCTAATTGTTCATAGCAATGACATGCATGAAAAAATGTTCTCTAATCTGAATTATGATATTTTATGTATTTTTTATTTTGTTGAGTCAAGAGTGGAACGCTGAGTTTTGCGGCCACCAAGTTGAACCTTGAAAGTTCAAGTTTGATAACTTTAATGGGTGGTTGCACTCCCCATTTTTTTTAGTTCTTAGTACTCTATATATACTTATACATAGTGGGAACGTATGAATTGAATAGTTTGACAACTCTCTCTCTCTCTCCATGTTGTCTAAGTTTCATGCAAATACTTCAACAGATATAGTGATACAATTAAAGGAGACAATAATATTTCACTAAATTTATTTCAATGATGTAATGTTGTAATACAAAGGATAGGAGAGGTGCACATGATGGTGAGTTATGTAACATCCAATAAACTAACATTAATCACATGACTTATTCTAGGACATGAATCACAATTATATCATGACCTCATCATAACTTTATGACATAAAGTGATACTATAACAAAACTACAAATATTAATTAACACAACTCTCAAGATATGATCATTATAAACATTTACTCTAGCAACTTCCTTTAATGGTCATACTGGACTACACACCAAGCATATCTCTAAATTTTATAAATTATATGGATTCATAGTATTGATTAAACTGTTTTTGGTCTCTCGTGTTGCACAACAACTCAATTCAATTTCTCTAATGTCCACAAGATGCTAAATATAGTGACATTGTAGCTTTTTATGCTCATGGAAGACATGATTTGTTCTTGGATTTAGAATAATGTGATCACGGCAGTGAAGTATTATTGGATCAACTTGCTTGACTTGCGAATCACAAATATTCTTCTTAATCAAATAACTGCATAAGTACCTTTCACTACTTTCTTGTACTATGCTTCAGGGGAGGAAAGTGATATTTTATATTGCTTCTTACACAATTAAGAGACTGCACCTATAATGAGGCTAAAAACATATCTTGTTGTGGTCTTCGTTTCATCCACTGATCTTGTCCAACTTGAATCTCCATGCCTTGGCAACTAGAAATCCTCTCTGCCATATATGATCCTAAAATCAAATGTACCTTTTACTTCTCCATAGAGTTCTCTTTGCTTCTACCCAATGGTTCACAAACCTCAAGTCTAGCACGACTATTGTTAGATACACTAGGCTGTCCACCAACTATGTGTACACTAAGTCATTGGCCAATTTTAAGTTAGATGTGCTCAAAGTTTCAGCCCAACATCAATAGGTGCAAATGCTATTTGACAATTCATCATTTTGGGCTTCTCCAATAGGCATTTGACATACATAGTTTGGGAAGCAAGCACACAACCATTACTTTGACAAGTCTCCACCTAAGTAGTGATGTAGAAGGCCTCATACCAAAAATAGAATTTAAATAAGATTTTACCTTATGCATTGCGCTGACCACAATGACTAACTAGGCTCATTTCATGTAGTAATGAGTGGGAGTAACGAGAATCTAGTGAAAATCAAATGAATGATGAAAATATGAAAATGGCTTGGTGTGATGAGTGGAAGGGAGTCTAGTGCCTTATGTCTTTGGGATATGAAGTCATTCAAGCAATATCAAGAGGGAAAGTCAAGGGCATATAGCCAATCATATGATGTTTTCTACACACATTAACTTTGTTCTATAGTAGACTTAGACTTAGGGTTAATAAATGATCTAAGGATGTGTGTTATTGCATCCTTGTGTTTTGGTGGTTAAAATTTTACAATGTTATGAGGGAGATTGTTAATTAGGATCCACCACTCAAAGCAAAAATGGGGTGGCCTCTACCATAGATTATCTTCAAAAACACCTAATACTTAAATGTATCATGTGTAATATTGTGATCTTGAAGGTAAATGGCACGAGGACTATGTTGATAGTGTTATCTCACCAGTAAATGCTTCTTAAATGTAGTACAGTTCTCTGCTTATCGCCTCACTTGCCTATGTCATTCATTCCATGCAAAATTGTATCCTCCAAAATGGCACCCTATAACTTATATCCACAATGTGGAAATTAACATTAAATGAAACAAAAACTTAAACAAGACACCTTATCATCAGAACCTTAGAGATATCTTGCTCACAAGGCCTTCCATTAGTCAACCATTTCAATGCAAGTTGCAAATGGATGGGTGAGCAAATCCTTATATATATTTGAGCTCTAACTCCTCATACAATAGAATATTTTTTTCTTTTCATATACTCATTGTTTATCTAAAGAATAATCATTTGTAACTTAATAAAATTCTTACTAAAGATGCATAAAATTTTGTTGGGATCCTCAACTTCCTTCAATAAATATTTCAGGAAAAAAAAAATAACATTATATTTTTTTACTAAGTCCAACCATCAAGTCAACAATGAACAAACTAGGGATCAATTGCAACTTCTTTATGTTGTAACATGAATTGACCACACCTTAGGCAACCTTGGCTTATTTGATCTCGTCCTCATCTCCTAGACAAAGTTGAGTCTTTTTGTACTAAGCCTTTGTCTTATTACCTAAACTCATAATTAATTAGAGCTAAAATTAAAATAATAATAATAATACTAATAAGTCATAAATATTAATTATTAATTATTAAATAGATATTGATAACTAGATATTTTAGGTTACTAAGTGAATTGATATTACCTTTCTTAAAATAAAAATAAAAATTCTTTTAAAAGGTCAAAACCAAAATTACTAGGTATTTGTGCCCACTATTTTGTTGATTTTTGGTAGCATCGGAAGTGCTCTAAGCCCCAAATTTGGTGGAGAGGCTTATACACTGGTATTCCAAAGAACCCATAAACTTTTTGTGAAAATTCCACTCAGATCATGTTTTATTAAAATAATTAATTATTTTAATGGAGACCTTAAGTCTAACTTCGGGAAATTAAATAATTAAAGGGCATTAATAAAACAAAGTGTGAATGATGTAGAAAAAGTAAAGAGCAAGTCTAATATAATCTTAGCCATTGATTAGAGATCTAATCTCGGTCGTTGATTTCTCAACGAGAAGACTATAAAGGAAGGCTTGAGGGTCATTTGGAAAGATACATATAGAGTGAATCTAGAGATCAAATTCTTCTGACGGAGCAAGTTCTCGGACAAAGATCATATCTAAGTGATTCAGTGCAATGAGGGGCAGAGATAGCATCCGGAGAGAGTGATTTTCTCAGTCGGAGAATCATCAGCATAGAGAGGCAGAGAGAGGTCTAGCAAAGCTAGCGCAGAGCCAGTCAGGGTGACGCAGAGGCTACGCAGTGACTTAGAGGGTTTCCAAGATTTCACTGTTGGAACTGATCCAGAAGCCGGAAGCCAGGGTGTGAGATTAGGAGGTTGAGATCTGTGATTTCGGGAGTCGGATCGATCCACAGTTGGGGTGACGCAGTGCTTAGAGGAGGTGGCGTAGGGCCTATGTAGTGACCTCCATGGGCAACTTCTCCAGTGTCCGGATTAGCCGGATTTTCCAGTGATTGAGGTATTCTCACAATTTCTTTCTGCCAGTATTTCTCTATATAATTGAATAACCCTTGAGGTATTCAAAGATGTATTCAGAAATTGCTACTGCTTAATAATGCAAACCCTTAGATCTGCTGCATTGGTTTTCCGGCATTGGGTTTTTTCGGGGACTTAGTCCATAATAAAGGTGTCCTATGTGTGATTGATTTCTTGTTCAATTTCCTTTTTTCAGAATCATTTTAATTAAGGTTAGGCTGCTTCAGTGGTTACTTCAATAATTCAGATCTGAATTAATTCTGTAAATGCGATTTACATATAGGAGAAGTAACTTAGATAGTTGCAGTAGGATTCCTTAGATTGTAAGATCTAGGAATTTTCACATGGTATCAAAGTGTTTGATGTGAAATAGGAAGAGCAGATCTTACTCTGAAGAGAAGGCCAAATTGCTGCAGTAGCAACAGATTGAATCCCCAAGGAGATTGCGCAGTTCTAGCCAGAATGGCTGATTTTTCGAGGTTGTCTCTCTCTGAGTGAGTCGACAGAGAGGTAGGACTTACAGTTCGAGATTTTGCCGAGGCAGAGGGAACAACGCAGAGCCTTCACGTAGAGCTAGAGGGACGTAGTTTTTCTATAGGTAGTTGCTGGGCAGAAAAGCGTTAGAAGAAAGAAAAGAGCACATAGCGAGGAATTCTTCCTCAGTGAGTTCCTAGTTGAGGAAATCAACATTTTTCCAGGATCTGAACTGTAGATCAGGGTAGCAGATCTACGAGCTCCAAAAGGAGTGCGTAAGCATGCCTAGGCTACGTAGAGGGGGAGAAAGGGGAAGCAGTTCGACAATTGTTCGGCTGAGATGGCAGCTCATGGTCTTAGAGATCAAGACCAATTGGAGGGTTCCTCCATTTATGTAATCTAGAAGGAAAGGATTCAATTCCTTCTTGATGAATATGATCTTAATACATTTGTGGCGAATGTGGTTGTTGTACCTTTAGATCCGGATCAACTTAAGAAGTACCGGTCCAATATGGCGAAGGCCAAGAGGATGATCCTCGATGGTGTCAAGGATCAGATAGTCTCTCATGTAGCTAGCAAGAACACTGCAAGGGAGATGTGGGAGGCCTTGTCCTTGCTATACGAAGGAACTTCCGAGCAGCGGAAGATTTACTTGGAGCAGAAGCTCTGGTTGGTCCAGATGCGGAAGGGGGAGTGCATTGCTCCATTCCTTACGAGGCTACAGGAGATTCGAGACCAGTTGGCAGCTGTGGGATCCACCCCATCTTCGAAAACTATGGTGAGGCTAGCCCTTAACGCAGTCACAGAGGAGTGGCAAGTTTTTGTCCAAAGCATTTTGGGCAGGGCTATGCTTCTTAGTTGGGAGCAGTTTCGGTCAACACTTTAGGAGGAAGAGTTGAGGGGAGATCTAGTCAAGTGCAAGCTTAATGGTAGCAGTGGGAGCGGATCGAAGAGTCCGGAGGAGGAGGAGAATGCAACCCTAGCATCGAAGGGGAAACAAGGGCAACAAAGACATAAGAGAGATGTCTCAAAGGTGAAATGCTTCAGATGTGGTGAGATGGGACACTTTGAATCACAGTGTCCTTTGCATAAAAAGGACAAGGATGAGAAGCATGATCCGAAGGTTGCAGCTGCAAAGATCGAGCAAGATGAGTTGGCTATGAATGCCCACGCTTCTCGAGGAGAGAAGTGGGGTGACATAGAATTGTAGTTCATCTTGAACTTCAGTTGGGCAGGATCCTTGAGGAGCCCACCTCATGGATCAATACCTTGCTACGGGAGCCCACATTTGCAGTAGCAGGATGGAGGAGTATTCAGTGAGAGCCGATAGTGCAGTAGGTAGTAGCGCCTATTTCTGGAGCAACACAAAGCAAAGCAGTAGCAACGCAATGCAGAGTAGTGCTGCATAGCAGCAATGAAGTGCATCAGAGGGACAACACAGTAGTTACCAACAGTCGAAGTCTTCGGCACCGAGGTGCATCCACTGAACACTTGTTTAATCTTGGGTGATTTCAGTTGCTTCTCTCAATAGCCGAGTTTCAGTGTTAGCAGTGGCATTGCTAGCAGCATAGCAGATGCAACACTTGAGAAGGAGTTGTACTACAGATGCAACAATGGAAGTGGTAGTGTCATGGGCAGCAATACAGTGGCAACAACAACACAGTGGTTGATGGACTTCAACAATGCAGAGGATGCTTCAGGGTCAGAGCAGTATGCAACAGGCATATTGTTAGAGCACTTTCCTTGCTAAGAGAGAGTGTTGATTTTTGGTAGCATCGGAAGTGCTCTAAGCCCCAAATTTGGTGGAGAGGCTTAGACATTGATATTCCAAAGAAACCAGAAATTGTTTGTGAAAATTCCACTCAGATAATGTTTTATTAAAATAATAAATTATTTTAATGGAGACCCTAAGTCTAACTTAGGGAAATTAAATAATTAAAGGGAATTAATATAATAGAGTGTGAATGATCTAAAAAAATCAAAGATAAAGTCTAATATAATCTTAACCGTTGATTAGAGATCTAATCTCGGCCGTTGATTTCTCAACGAGAAGACTATAAAGGAAGGCTTGAGGGTCATTTGGAAAGATACACACGTAGTGAATCTTGAGATCAAATTCTTCTGACGGAGCAAGTGCTTGGACTAAGATCAGATCTAAGTGATTCAGTGCAGTGAGGGGCAGAGATAGCATCTAGAGAGAGATTTTCTCAGTCGGAGAATCATCAGTAGAGAGAGGCAGAGAGAGGTCTAGAAGTGCCAATGAGGGTGACGCAAAGGCTGCGTAGAGCCAAGCAGGGCTACACAGTGGCTTAGAGGGTTTCCAAGATTTCAATGTCGGAATTGATCTAGAAACCGAAAGCCGGGGTGTGAGACCGGGAGGCTAAGATCTATGATTCTGAGAGTCAGATTAATCCACAACTGGGGTGACACAGTGCTTAGAGGAGGTGACTGCGCAGTGACCTCCAGGGGCAGCTTCTCCAGTGTCCGGATCAACTAGATTTTCCAGTGATTGAGTGAGGTATTCTCACAATTTCTTTCTGCCAGTATTTTTCTCTGTAACTGAATAACCCTTGAGGTATTCATAGATGTATTCAAAAATTGCTACTGCTTAATAATACAAACCCTTAGATCTGCTGCACCGGTTTTCCCGCTTTGGGTTTTTCTGGGGACTTAGTCGAAAATAAAGGTGTCCCATGTGTGATTGATTTCTTGCTCAGTTTCCTTGTTTTGGAATCATTTTAATTAAGTGTATGCTGCTTCAGTAGTTACTAATAATTCAGATCTGAATTAATTTTGTAAATGAAATCTACATAATAGGAGAAGTAACTCAGATAGTTGTAGTAGGATTCCTTAGATTGTAAGATCTAGGATTTTTCACATATTTTTCATGGGTTTTTTTTTGTTAAACCAGAGAGAGTAGATATTTTCTATTAAAGCGCGTCCGCTCGCTATCAAAATGCGGGGATTTTTACATCAAAAAACTAAATATATCCTTAGTTGTAGATGTTACATTTGGGCCAACTCTTATATGAGTTTTTTTACTAGCCATCACATTATCAAAATTCAACACTATTTGCCTTCTACTAAAAACATTACAGAACTACGATACGAGATATATACATGTATAATTGGACATATTACCCAAAAACATTAGAGGGTACCGAAGGGGTGTCTATTCCTCCATTGGAGCTAGAGAGTTGAGGTCCAAAGACTTGGGTGCCTCCTTCTTTTTGCTGTTGTCTGCCAACTTTAGCTTCAACTCATCAATCTCCAGCCTGAGGGCTTCAACTTCGTCTTCCAACATTCATATTTTCTCTTTTTCCTCAAGTTGACGCTCCTCGATCTCTATGGCATCCTTGTGGTGCTGGTGTACACACATTTGCAACACAACAATCCTGTTTCTAAATTCACCATGTTCTAGGGCACAAACCTCACAACTCGACTTGCTGCTGCTAGTTCCTCAAGCCCATTCGGCACTAAAACTCCCAGTCCTGGGCCTGCGAAGGCCCTAGGAACCCGAGCCTGTGCTCTCAACAACAAAGCTACCATACCCACTCATCTTGACAAACGCTGGATGACAGACTACCTCAGACCCAAACCCCAAATGGGAGACGACCTCGGAAGTCACAAACATGAGAAAACAGACAACCCCGAACCTCCTAAAGGACCCAAGACACCAGAAGCAAACATAACAGGCACATAAGCCAGTGCACAGGGCCTTCCAGGCCACCTCAATTCCCACAGAAAGGTAAGTCATCGGATCCTCACTGCCAATTCCCCAGGTTCTATCTTCGGTCGATTGGACCCAGAGCCCTTCACGCAGTACATAGAGCCCCTAGAGCACCTCCAACAAAACATACAGGCCAACAACACCACCGTCTCGCGGAGTGTTACCACAACTCCTGACCACTGATCGCAAACGCAGGGACAGAGCCAAGGATTGTTAGGTCCCTATATCACTAGTATAGTCCCTTATTATTGTTAGTGTAGACCCCTTATTGTTATTATTGTACCCTTGTAACCCCCATTTTGATATTATTGTGCCCTTAAATTATTATTGTTAGGTCAGCTAGGATTACATTGTGGCCCACTAGGATTACATTATGGCCCCATGGACTCCTATATATAGAAAGGAGGTTTTGTGAATTGTATCATCCAAGAATTGTTCATTTATGTAATGTATTGGAGTTTGCCTCCTCGAAGTGGCTCATTTCTAAGGCGTTGATATCTCTTTTCTTCTCTTTTTGGAGTTGGTTACATAACATTTGGTATCAGAGCTTTGGATTCTAAGGTTTCGCTGCTCCAACAGGTCATCGTGGCATTTTCGCTATAACTTTTTTTCTACGAAGCTTCAGACGCTGAAATTTTTAGGGTGTGAAGCCGAAATCCTGAGGAAGTTTGCCTAAAATTTTCAGAGCTTGGTTCGCAATATTTTCGGAGATATGATCTGTGGAAGTTAGGTCTTTTTTCAGGATCCTAAACAGGTCATCGTGGCATTTGCGCTATAAATTTTTTTCTACGAAGGTTCAGAATCTGAAATTCATATGGTGCGAAGTTGAAATCCTGAGGAAATTCGTCAAAAAATTTTAGAGCTTGGTTCGCAATATTTTGGGAGATATGATCTGTGGAAGGTAGTGCTTTTTCAGGCTCCTGAATTTCATCTCAAAGAGGTGATCGTGAGAAAAGTTCAATAACTCTCTCTCTGTGCATCGGATTGGAGTGCCGTAAAAAGTGGTCACAAGTACACAGACTGTAGTTTCTTGGCTATCAATTTCAGAAACAAAGGACGAAACAGTGACACGTGGCAAGTCGTACAAGTTCGCTCTACTGAACCAGTCCAAAATTGGGTCATTGTGAGAGATTGGAAATAACTTTGTCTTGAAGAATCCAAATCAGATCAGACCTGTGGCATTTGAAAGACACTTCAGAAGGCTACTACAGTAGTGAATTTCAGATATTGAAGATTCTCAATTACAAAGATAATTCAATTTCAATATAGAGCTCCTCAAAAGCAAGTAAAAGGTGTGTATTTTTTTTTCCAAATTGCATAAATCTTGTTTGAAGAATCAAGTTGAATTGATTCCAAGGGCATATTGTAGAATAGATATTAGTATTGGATTCTAAAATGGCCCCTAAAAAGAATTCAACTCCAATTAAGCCTTTAGAAGGCTCTACTGTGACTCATGAAGACGAAGAATGGCAACATGACATATCAAAATTACAAGAGCAAGTGCAACAAATTTCGCTCTCGCAAAGAACAACAAAAAATGAAATGGAAGTTTTGAAGAAAGGCATGGAAACTAAGATGGATGGTTTGAAGAAAGGCGTGGAAGCTAAGATGAATGGTTTGAAAGCTAAGATGGATGGCATGGAAGTGGGCATGGAAGCTAAGATGGATGACGTGAAAGACAACATGGAAAACATGAAGAATGATCTAAAAGCATACATGGAAGGCTTGATGACAAGCTTAAAACAAGAAACGATTCCTAATGGTGGAAATATAGTAGAAGAACCTCATGATGAGAACAAAATAAATGTTAATCGTGATTTCATAACCTCTAATGGTGGCGGGAAGAACCACCATATTCCAAAAATGGATATGAGGAAGTTTGATGGAAAGGATCCTGTAACATGGATACTACAGATGGAGCAATATTTGGATCTCCATAATGTGCAAAACACACAAAAGGTACGCATTGCAACTTTACATTTAGAACAAAATACATTTGTATGGTATCGATGGCTTTGCTCCCGTAAAAAAATTGTCACTTGGTCAATTTTTTACGGAGGAAATGATAGCACATTATGAGGATACAAAGAGCAACACCTTCTTTAGCCAATTGATAAATCTCAAACAAAGGGGTTTAGTGGGGCAGCACATTGAGGACTTCCAAAAATTGAATATAAGGGTAACTGATATTCCAGAGGAACACAGGATCGATCTCTTCATAGGCACTTTAAAGGATAACATCCAACATGAAGTTCGTGTTTTGGAACCCGATTCATTGGAGAAGGCATTCAGGTTGGCAAGAAAAGTTGAATGTAAAATTATGGCGACAAGGAAGCCTACCACTCAATTCTATAAAGAAGGAAGTGTTGCTACACCTAGATTTCCACAACCTACAAGGTTGACACCACAACAATTGGAAGAAAAGAGAGCAAAAGGGCTTTGCTACAGTTGTGATAGAAAATACACTAAAGGTCATAAGTGTGCTGAGAAGAAATTATTTTACATAGATTGTGAAGAGGAAGAAGAAAATGAACAAGAAGAGGATATACACCAGGAACCAGCCCTAGAAGAGGAAGAAATGAATCCAACTATATCGTGTAATGCACTGGCAGGAATTACCACTCCTCAAACTCTCAAGATAGAAGGACAGATCAAGAAGAAAAAGGTAATAGTGTTGATTGATTCAGGTAGCACCCATAATTTTATTCATTGTAAGGTAGCCAAGGAATTAAATTGTTTCCTATACCCAGCACCAGAATTTCAAGTGATGGTTGCAAATGGAGGAACTATAAATTGCTCGGGAAAATGCCATAATATCAAGCTAACCATGGGGGAATATGTATTGACTAGTCCAATGCTTTCCATTCCTATGGGAGGTGCTGATGTTGTACTAGGAGTACAATGGTTACAATCTTTGGGGACGGTAGTTTTTAATTTTCAAGAACTTTTCTTGAAATTCTTTTCAGAAGGAAAGGAAGTCGAATTACGGGGTATTGAAGGGAAGCCAGGAAGGATAATAAGCTCTAATGGCATGACAAAGATTCTAAAGAAAGAACAACGAGGCGTAATTGCACAATTATGCTCACTAGAAGTTCCAACATCAAAATCATCTATTTCTGCAGATCTCCAACAAGTCTTGGACAATCATTCCAAGGTGTTTGAAACTCCCAAAGGACTCCCACCTATTCGTGATTATGATCATGCTATTCATTTGATTCCAGGAAGTGTTCCTCCAAACATCAGGCCTTATAGATATCCTTACTTCCAAAAGAGCGAAATTGAACGTATGATTGCAGAAATGTTAGAGGCGGTATAATTCAACCTAGTCAAAGTTCTTTCTCTGCTCCTGTAGTATTGGTACACAAGAAGGATGGATCATGGCGAATGTGTCCGGATTATAGGGAGCTCAATAAGCTCACCATTAAAGATAAATCTCCCATTCCTGTGATTGATGAATTATTGGATGAATTACATGGAGCAATTTATTTTACCAAGTTGGATCTTCATTCAGGATATCATCAAATTAGAATGAAGACTTAAGATATTCCAAAAACAGCATTTCGAACTCATGAGGGTCATTATGAATTTTTGGTCATGCCTTTTGGCCTTACCAATGCACCTTCTACATTTCAAGGGCTGATGAATTCCATTTTCAAACCCTTCCTTAGAAAATTTGTGCTAGTATTTTTTGATGATATACTAATCTACAACAGGTCTTGGAAGGATCATGTTGAACATGTTGACAGGGTGCTAAAACTATTGCAAGAGAAACAATTATATGCAAAAACATCCAAATGTTTCTTTGGAGTACAAGAGGTGGAATATCTGGGTCATATTGTATCTCACAAGGGTGTTAAGGTAGACCCTAACAAAATTAAAGCTATTAAGGAATGGAAAGTCCCCACAACCATAAAGCAGTTGCTCGGATTTCTCAGGTTAACAGGGTATTATCGCAAGTTTGTTAAGAATTATGGGAGAATAGCAGCACCTCTAACAACATTATTGAAGAAAGATGCATTTTCATGGACTCCTGAAGCAACTAAGGCCTATGAACATCTTAAAGAGGCAATGTGCCTAGCACCGGTCTTAGCTACGCCAGACTTCACAAAAACCTTTATTGTGGAATGTGATGCCTCAGGAAATGGAATTGGTGTTGTTTTAATGCAGGAAGGAAGACCCATTTCTTTTGAAAGTCGTCCAATCAAAGGAAAGTATTTACGTAAACCTATTTATGATAAGTAAATGTTAGCAATACTGCATGCACTAAGGAAATGGAGAACTTACCTAATGGGAAGACACTTCAAGGTAAAAACTGATCATGATAGTCTTAAACACTTTTTGGAACAAAGACTATCTTCAGAAGAGCAACAAAAATGGGTCACAAAGATGTTGGGTTATGACTTTAAAATAATCTACAAAAAAGGAAAGCTTAATGTTGTTGCAGATGCACTCTCAAGAAAGAATGAAGAGGTGGAAGCATTGCTTTGTGCCATTTCTATTATCCAACCAGATTGGATAACCGAAGCAAGAGATAATGGAAGAAGGACAAAGATGTATGGACACTCATTCAAAAGTTGCAGCAAGATCCTAGTACATCTGATACATTTAGTTGGAAAAATGATTCCTTATGGTACAAAGATCGCTTATATCTTTGTAAGAATTCCCAACTGAAACAAAATATTCTTCTGGAATTGCACACTTCTCCTTTAGGAGGACACTCGGGATTTTTAAAAACTTACCAAAGGGTGAAGAAAGAATTTTTTTGGGATGGCCTTAAATCTGATATTCAAAAGTTTGTGACGGAATGTTTGGTTTGCCAGCAGAATAAAGTTGAGACAATTAAGACCCTGGGTCTTCTACAACCTTTATCCATTCCAAGTCAACGTTGGGAGGAGATTTCAATGGATTTTATCACAGGTTTACCTAAGTCCGAAGGAAAGAATGTCATAATGGTGGTAGTTGATAGACTTACCAAGTATGCACACTTTTGTGCATTATCTCATCCATTTAAAGCAAGTACAGTTGCTACTACATTTATGGACAGAATTCAAAAGCTACATGGAAGCCCAAGGGTTATTGTGAGCGACAGAGATCCCATTTTTACCGGAAATTTTTGGACGGAGTTATTTTCTTGTTTGGGTACTCAATTAGCTCATAGCTCATCTTATCATCCTCAATCTGATGGTCAAACTGAGATAGTAAATAAATGTTTGGAAGGATATCTTCGTTGTTTTGTATCCGATAAACAAACACAATGGGTCAAGTGGTTACCTCTCGCTGAATGGTGGTATAACACTTCCTTCCATACCGCAGCAAAAATGACCCCATTTATGGCACTTTATGGATATCATCCACCATCCATCACATCATATTTAAGAGAAAATTCGAAGGTTCAAGCAGTGGAAGATCACATCGAGCATCAGCAAGAAGCTCTCCAACTCTTAAAGGATAACCCGACTTTGGCACAAAATCAAATGAAACAACAAGTAGATCAACATCCCAACGAGAGAATATTTGATGTAGGAGATTGGGTATTTTTACGGTTACAACCATACAAACAAATGTCCCTCAAGCAAGCTAAGAAGGATAATAAATTATCACCAAAGTTCTATGGTCCTTACAAGGTGTTGCAAAAGATTGGTACTATGGCATATAAATTGTAGCTTCCTGCTTCTTCACGAGTACATCCAATTTTCCATGTTTCATGATTAAAGAAGGTTATAGGTGAAAATCTTCCAGTTCAAACAATATTGCAAGAACTTGATGAGGAAGGAAAAATCATATTTGAACCTAAAGCGGTCATGGAAACAAGAACTCGACAGCTACAGAATCGATCAATTTCAGAGTATCTCATCAAGTGGAAGAACTTACCCACCGAAGATTCTACATGGGAGGATGAGAATTTTATACAGAAGCACCCAGAGCTACTCAAGCGTTGAGGACAACACTTTTTTGAAGGAGAGGGGCATGTTAGGTCCCTATATCACTAGTATAGTCCCTTATTATTGTTAGTGTAGACCCCTTATTGTTATTATTGTACCCTTGTAACCCCCATTTTGTTATTATTGTGCCCTTAAATTATTATTGTTAGGTCGGCTAGGATTACATTGTGGCCCACTAGGATTACATTATGGCCCCATGGACTCCTATATATAGAAAGGAGGTTTTATGAATTGTATCATCCAAGAATTGTTCATTTATGTAATGTATTGGAGGTTGCCCCCTCGAAGTGGCTCATTTCTAAGGCGTTGATATCTCTTTTCTTCTCTTTTTGGAGCTGGTTACACAACAAGGATTCCTTAGCTTCCCCTGTCAAAGGCATTATGCTTTTACTCAGACTGTTATCCCTTATATAACCACCTGTAGTACACCTGCGAAGGAGGATCGATGTTATAGTACTAGTGCTGCTAGATTCCCAAAGCTTATCCATAATTTCACAGACTTGCACGACTTCTCGTAACTCCTTATCCACCTTCTTCCCACGCTCCTCCTGCGTTTTCTAGAGCTCGGGGAGTAAATGCTTTACCCACGGATTCACCATTCCCACGAACATGGTACTGAAATGCTGGTGTCTGCAAGAGAGATCGAAGCAGGGACTGTGTATACACACGCCTGAGCTGTATCAGGCACCAGGTGGAGGCTGTTCGAGCTGCATGACGCCACGCTGCAGAGTGATTTCCCTATATGGTATGCCACAGGAGCCAAGACAAAGGCAGGGGAGATGAATAATGAAAAGACTTTGGGTAATTATTAATTCAAGAGGCTAGCAAAGACGAGGCCACTTGGAGGAGGGCGGGAGGAAATGACAGTCGTGCAACTTGGAGGGGTAAGGGGGAGGAGGAGGGATGGTGGGGGTAAGGGCGCGGGGGAAGGAGATGAAACAAGGGTTAGGGAGAAGGGAGGTAGGGGGCCAACGAGAAGGCCAAAAAAGAGATGAAGAGGGGGTAGACCAAGCCTCCAAGGGAGGGGCGAGGGAGGGAGGGGGAAAAGGGTTTCGGAGGTTGTTGGGGGAGAGGGATTAGAAGGCAGTCAATCACTCCCAGCGGATCTAAGAAGCTATCCTTATTCCCATTTGCATGGTTACATATTATCTTCGCCTTGGGATTCTTAGTCATAGTTATGGAATACATAGGTAACCCTCAACACCGTTCATCACAATGGCTTCTTCTTTAATTCTACAAGCCAGATGGCTTGTTTTTCTGCCTCTTTGTTGTTTCCCCTGAGAATATGGTAGAAACTTACTGCGTCAAATAGAGGGGTCATTCCTTGGGTCCTCTTGATGACTTGGTTTAGGAGAGCGTTATTAGCTGGGGTATTCTTTCTCATATGGTTTATTATTATCATGGAGTCTCCAAGGATTTGGAGCTTCTTGATCCCTTTAGTGATAGCCATATTCATTCCAAAGAGTAACCCATAGGTCTCAGCTTGGTTGTTTGTTCTCTAGCCTATAAAGTCTAGGCATACCTGTCTTCGATGTTTTCATCGGGATTTATGAGAATCCCTCCCCCTCTTGCCACCCCAGGGGAATTGTTAACCTAAGTGCATATAATAATTTTTTATTCCATGCATGATGGAATTAATTTATTATTCCACATAAATAAAGTAATTTAGCTTAAACTCTACGCCATACCATTTACCATTTTTCGGGGGGGGGGGGGTGTTGCCTCAAAATCTAGCAGGTCTTGTGAGATGCCTCACAAGGAAAAAGCTAGATTAAGACACAATAATAAGGTGGATGCCACTATCACCTCAGTAATCCACCTCTTGCTCTTTAGTAGAATTTCACCACACGAGAGGCTTCCTAGTAGAGTTCACCTAAAGGATTTTCTAGGTTGAAGGTTCAAAGCTGACACTTCAATAGGCTCAATCTGAGGTGCTCGGAGTAAAGAACAAGACTCCAATCTATGTGATAAGGAAAAGTGTGACATCCTGGTTAATAATTTTCTCATTGGGAGGGGACTATGATATCTCGTGGCTAATGTTTCTCTCATTGTAAATAATTGTAATTATTTAAAAGGCTGAGAGAGGGACACAGACTCCATTGCTTGAGGAAATTGTTGTTTCAAATATCAGCCTTGGTTGGCTGAGTGGTTTTAGGTTGGGCTGATTGTGCCATAAATTAATTGAAAAGAAGAGGACTGGTGTTAATTTTCAGTTAACATGTTCTTTGCTTAGGTCAGTTACTTTAGTGAGCATATTAACCCAATTCACCATTTTATTGCAATCACATAAACCGTTAATATGTTGACAGTAACTGAGGAAAGAACATAAACCATTATCACAGAGGACAAACCAAGACAAGAGAACTCAAAATTGGCTCAGGCTATGGAAAACCCCAAGATGGGGAAAACCCTTGATCGAATCTTCTTATTATTAAAATCAAATGTTCAGCAGAGAAAGAGAGTACAATAATTTAAATTTAGAATGACTTGCCAATATTAAGGTCCGATAACACTGCTCTTAGACCCAATTAATCTTGTGGTTAGGGCAACTTCAGATCACTATAGAAGTTCAAAATTCAGTCTGCGACCTTTCTTATTTTTCATGATATTGTCCTTCGCTGGCTCTAGTAGCTGGTCTATGACCATATTAAACTTTTAAAGCCATTGTTTGCTTTATCTCGGTGGATCTTTGGGTAGGGCTTCAATGGCATGCTGCTTCAACCCTTGTTTAGTACTTGAAGGCCTTCAAACAATGCGGTTTGCACTCTAAACAAGGTCATTGAACTTTGTTTCTGTTATGGCCTCCTTTAAGGTATCCAAATACCTCCAACAACCACCAAATTACAAGAATTTTATGTCTGCGATTTGCTACAGTAGCTCGACCTCCTAAGCAGGTGATTCTAGGCCTGTTAGATCTGAAATCCATTTTAGCTCAATTTTCAGAGATTAAGATTTTAATGAGAGGCACAAGCCTTAGAAGACCCTGCAAAAACCCAAATATCGTAAGATTGACCCGGAATTTCACAAATCAAGAGCTTATCAGATTTATGTTCATTGAGAGTCGGCTGGTCCAACCGAAGACTTCCCCAGACGCTCAATCTTAAACAAAAAATTCCCTGCACACTTAGATCTGAGCTTTAGACTGATAGAGATTCAAGAAAACAACATGAGATCCATTGAAAAATCAGAATGCTATTTCATAAACCCAGAAAACTGCACAAGATACCTATATGCAGATTAATCCACGTAGGCCATCAACCATAAAACGCAAGAAACCAAGTAGCAGAGTTCAGAGACAATTCACCACATAAATTTGAGAAGGAACATCAAGATCTGTAACCCCAAAGTCTTTATGCTTTATTCATCAAGAAAAATTCACAAGAGCTTCCAGACAAGTACACGATTCTGAAATCGGATGACTCAAGAATGACAAAGACCTCTAAATTTATAGGACTAGATCTCTAACGGCTAGTTTGGATGATCCTCGTCAAAATAATCTCAACCGTCCAAAAGATTTAATTATCTTTTAATCCGGAGCGTTGAAATTAAAATTTTGGGGAAAAAAACGAATTTATCATTTAATTCAATTTTAATTAACTCAAAAATATTATTTTTGAGTTAATTACCCCAAAATTTTGACTTTGACTTAACCACCAAGGCCCAAGGGTCCAAAATTTCTTAAAATTCTCAATATTCCCTTGGCTTGGGGCTTTCAAAATCATTTTCCAAGGACCCACAAATTTTGCTTTTAAAGATTTAATCCTAACTTAGGACCTTAAATTAATTAAATTTCTGGTTTAAGATTTTATTAATTAATTGACCAGAAAATTTAATTAATTGACTAAGAGGGGATTATAATTATTTTTCCAACCCTCTTTTACATGAGATAATATATTTACATACATGAAGGGGGAAAACCCATTTGTATAGACCCTCAAATAAATACCCAATTCTGCGACTCAAAATATGATCTAGTAGACCAAGTAGCTCCAGCTACTTTTACAAGGACTCGATAAAAAACACTAGGACTCACTTAGCATGCTGATGACAAATTCCACCCTAGCTTTGGGGTGAGGCTGGAGGGAAAAACTCTGCCGATCACTTTCGTGAATCAGTGAGACAAAAAACCTCCTAGAATGGAAGTCATCAACAACATACTAGGCTTACCTAGGTTGCTACATACATGGACGGTCTTACTTAGATCATTTACATCATAAACTGCAGAATGGGTTTACATCATTTATAACAATGTCAGCTGTCGATCGGCGATGAAAACTGGATGACACGAGCCTTGAACATGATAAGTCCCATTTGAAAAAATGGGGGTGTACTGCTATGGGATCGTTGACGAAGAGTGGTCAACAGGGTATATATAGTGTTTTGACATAGTTGAAAGGTCGCATCTCTTGGGTGAGCCGACCTTTAAATTTGAATTTTAAAAATGAAATATTTCCCTCCAATTACATATTGAAGCCGACTTTGAATGTCTTAGGCGAGAGGCATAAATAATTCAAATAGACACCTTCTTAATTATTTTCAAAGTAAAACTTTTGCCAATCAATTTGAATTTTCACTTTGGGGATCAAGGGAAAGCCGACCTTGAAGCCGACCTTTAAATTTGAATTTTAAAAATGAAATATTTCCCTCCAATTACATATTGAAGCCGACTTTGAATGTCTTAGGCGAGAGGCATAAATAATTCAAATAGACACCTTCTTAATTATTTTCAAAGTAAAACTTTTGCCAATCAATTTGAATTTTCACTTTGGGGATCAAGGGAAATTCTTCCCGAAGTTGCCGCATAAATTTAACACTCCCTCTTAGCTAGGGAGGAATTTCTACCTGCCAATACATCCATCATCATGCCATCTTGTTATCATGAACTATCTGTACATCTTGTCTCAATTGGTAATGAAGAAGAATTGATCGAGAGTGAGTCACAAGACCTTTCCACTCTCCACTGACAAAAGTAAGTCCACATAACCATGGGTAGAATCCCAATCATACTTAATCCCAGATCAAGTTGTTGAACATCATGCATCATAGACATAGGGAGTACGACATTACATGATGCTTTCATCAATAGTGCTATGGTCCTTATCCACTTTGCCCAACTCATTGGCCAGATGAGAGGTACTTCCCATGTGTCCTGGACTACATGGGTAGGATGATACTGAATCAATAGAAGGGAAAGAATATATCACATCCTGCTCACAACCATACGTAGAGAAAGGATGAACCACATCCTACAGTCACATATCGCGACCATCGTAGGGAAAGGATGAACCACATCCTACACACATGCAAATCACCGAGAGTAGGGAAAGGATGAACCACGTCATACCAACATGTCAACCTCTATTCGTAGGGAATGAGCATCCTACATGTGGGGAAAGGATGAACCATGTCCCACTAACATGTCAACAAATGCCTGTATGCATCTCTCACTAGGGTATCCACAGGAGAAGGTGAACCACTCATCCTGCTCATATGCCATAGGAGAAGGTGGACCACTCATCCTATGCATATCTCATCAATCGTAGGGGAAGGTGAAGCACTCACCCTACACTCATGTCAATCACCATGGGGTATCACAAGGGAAGGTGAACCACTCACCCTATACACAACACACCAATAGGGGAAGGTTTACCATTCACCCTATGGTCGTTCATAGCTTCAAGAAGTACCCCAAGCCCCCAGGAGTTCTTAGAGCTCAATGTTCAACCGGAGCCCTCATAGTAGGGCTGTTTCATTACTTTCAGGCTCTTTCAGAGCAAGAGGCTTTGCAAGGATGGTAAATACATTTGCATCCATCCTTGAATGATGGAGCTTAAATGCTTCTCGTTGTACCATAAATAAAGTGGTGCCTGGTGTCGATATGAGAAGAACTCCTAGTCTTCAATATACAACAATGTTGATGAGCATAAATAACTGCTGGAGATTTTCCTTAAATGGCTTCATGATAAGCCATGCTTGCTGCATTGTAAATTCTGCTTTAATGGTGCTTTCAGACTTCAATCTTTGACATATTCAAGGAATAAAGGAGGACCTCAAGAGATATAGCAATTAGATGTGCTCTTATCATTCAGTATACTGTCAGATCAACAACTCTCTGCAGTGTACTTTAGAAATGTAATTAATCTTAATGAGCAGTTGTCCAATGTATGAGGCTTATCCATAAGTTGTCTATTTCCAGATTAGCAGCTTTTCCATCCTTTAAACTTAGGACATACATCATGAACATCATAGTTCCCTCTGAATATTGAAAAAGTAATCATGCCCAAAACATATTCATCTAGCTATTTGCAACCTATAATTAATACTTTGCTCCATGTGCCAAAATTGTCCAATTATAATCGACAACTTATACGCAGTCTCTAAGGAAACAGAGATATGAGTTATGATGGTCATCATATTCAGATGACATGACTTGTCTCAACATTGAATAAGAAAATCATCAGGGAAGTTATAGCTCCCTCTGAAGTCTTGCTACGACAGCTACCAATACGTCAAATTGCCCAATTCATGAAGAGGAGGCTTTCTCATTCGAACAATTTTTTATAGGATCCTGTCTCATTGTAATAAAAGCAGGATCTTCTGCTTACCGTGCTTACTCGCTTCAAGGATGAAAACTTCATTTTCTCAAACTGGCAGATCTAGTTGCTTCTTCATGGATAAGCTATCATCTGTATTGTTCACAACTTCGTTTGTGAACAAGATTATAACATATCACCATGGCAATTGGACAGTAACGATATCATACATATTGTTGGACTGAAAAGAAACCATATATGATGTTGAGCTGTATGTGCTGAGATGCCATACATAGGACTGATGCCACATATAAGTGTCAATGTGGCTGTTACCCATAAGCTGATGTTCCATTTGATGCCATACTGAACTGCATACTGCTGCCAGTGGCTTTCTGGTGTCCACAGTTTCTGCTAATGCTACCACTTCAAATTTCTATGACATTCGCTTCTGTTGTTGCTCTTGCTGTCTCTCTTCATTTACCATACTACTGTTCCATTTCTGCACATTCATGTTTATTTCGTACATCTCACAACTATTTTGTCTCTATGAGAGAGAGCCTTATACTCTCTGTGTTGCTTCTGTTTAAAAGGAAACCCCTAGTAGCATGAAAACTGTTACAATTCTGTCCTTTACAGTTGAATGAAGAAACCCACACTGAAGATTTCTTGCTGCTGACGGTGTGCCTGTAGATAGTGTCTTTGACACTGTCCCTACTTTCGATTGAGAGGCTTTCTTTGATATCTCCATACTGGTGATGTTCTTTCTCTGCTCTAGCATATTGATGTCTTTACCAAGACATAAGTAGGATAAGATGTATTACTTATATTATGGGCAATAACATATGCCACCAACCTTGGTTAGTTGCTCATCATTAAGAAAATCCTATCTTAGACAGAAAACTGACTTGGCAACAAGCATGAGCTTACTAAACTCCAATTGACAAAACCCTACTGGTATGATTCTCAAGGGCACAAAGCATTTTAAATGCACACACAGTTTCAACATATATGTTGCGAGGTTATCATAATATAACCTTACTGTAACTTTGGCAGTTGTAGATTCAGTGGATGCAGATATAAAGTGATGGCCTACAGTGTGATTCAATGTAATCAAGGTGACAGTTTTACACATTGTAACATACTGATGCAGCTCTATTTGCATTATCATAAATGCACTAGGGGATATTCCTTGATTCATATACAATTCCTTTTCATAAGAAGCTATGCTACTGAGATTTCATAAGTTCAGCACAATGCTACAAACGCAAGCTTGAGATTTGTTCAGAGTTTACAACAAAACTTATATTTCACTGGTGCACAACACAATGCTTTATGGTAAACGAAACAGATTACCTTGTGCACTGAGACTGATTGCAGATCATCTATGAACTTCGTAGTGGATCACATCAATCAGTCTATTTATCCCATCTCCTACAGAGTAGTTTATAGAAGCTTATCATCATCGTGAATTCAGAATAAGGATAATGCTGTGTGCTTGTAGAGTGGTTCCAGCTGTAAAATCTCTGGGATCATCAGTCCCAAAATAACTGTGAGTACAACCCCTATCTCCTAGAGACTTCAGTCCATGAACAGGCTGTTTGGACAGCCTTTCAACTAGCAATCTGTGCTCTGTTTTATGATGCAGGAATAATCCCTTACACAGGCTCCATGATCTTCCAGAAAAAGCTACAGGGCTCAGCCTTATATATTTTTTGTCTCAGCCCTTTCTACAGAACTCAACCAGCAGATAAGGATGCCCTTGGCCCTTTTTGATATCATATTCAGCCGTCTCAGATGGATGATCGTGTCCATGGGATGTAACAATATTCTGGCCCTTCAATGGGCTCAACTCAACCAACAATAGAGAAGTAACTAGACCCCTCTTTATGGCAATGAAACTCTCCTTTACAGTGAGAAACTGAGTCTTCCAACTCAGAGATACTAAGCCTCCTTTTTGACATAAACTCAGTCCTCTTGTGCTCAGAGTTGTGGTTTTTCGACCAGCAAGGAATAAAGGACTTTGATCTGAACGCAAATGGTTCAGATTTGGCTCTCTGCCACAAAACAATACTCAGCTGTCAAAGCAACCCCAGAGACCAAGCCAATCATCGTTCTGTGAAATTTATATTCCCCTGGATCTACTCATATGCACAGATATGGGTTATGCAATAGAGAGACATAGTCAATGCATGTAAAAATTTCAGGCCAGACGCTGGTCCAGATAATGGTCAGAGTCTAATGTATAATAATCATAAACCCTTGATTGATTCATGCCTTGACTTTTCTTCATGGGTCAAAGGCAATTTCAGACAGAGACTGTTAGATCTGCTTTTGATACACCTTTAGCGATTGCTTTTACTCTTGCTTGGGCTTGGCCTCACCTGAGCTCTGATACCGTGTTAATTTCAGTTAACATATTCTTTGCTTAGGTCAGTTACTTTAGTGAGTCATATTAGCCCAATTCACCATTTTATTGCAATCACATAAACCATTATTATGTTGACAGTAACTGAGGAAAGAACATAAAACATTATCACAGAGGCCAAGCCAAGACAAGAGAACTCAAAATTGGCTCAAGCCAGGGAAAAACCCAATGTTCCACCAAGTCTCCTGGAGGTGGGAGCGAGGGGGCGAGGGAGCGTGGGAGCGGCCTATGCAAAAGCTCCCTACCAATTTTCAGGAAACGTGGGGGGACGTCGGGGTCATAAAAATTATAAAATTTAATATTTAAAATGTAACTATAATTTTGCAAGGAATGTATATACAGTCATCATACACTTGCATCATGAAAGATAAATCATAAATGATAAAATTACAAATCGATGAATGATGAATCATATAATTGAAACAAATTTAAAAGTTAAAAGTTAAAACATACTTCATACAATCATGCATGTAAGTTTGTAAGTTTGTAACTATATAATCATTAATGTAACTACTAACAATGTACAATGAAAATAAAGTTTAAGATATCATATGACATATTATATCAAGATTCAAAATAGAGTTTAAACCGAAGTTTACAACTCAATTCTGAAACATAAAACTTAAACGCAAATAAGTTATGTCTGAAACATAAAACATAAAACATAACATATGAATATCAAATGATATCATCATAATGATAAATGAGCATAAATGCTCAAGTTAATGCCCCACTAGTCTCTGCATCCAACTTCTGCACGAATATATCAAGATCAACCATGTCACCATCCGAATCAGAATCACTTGGATTCTCAAATATGCTAAGTGGCACATCAAATTTTAACACGAAACCATAAACTAAAAGGGGCGGTGAGGGGA
Source organism: Pinus albicaulis (assembly GCA_034641835.2). Classification (NCBI taxonomy): domain Eukaryota; kingdom Viridiplantae; phylum Streptophyta; class Pinopsida; order Pinales; family Pinaceae; genus Pinus; species Pinus albicaulis. The sequence goes on along the minus strand of CM076579.1, from coordinate 41,199,490 downwards.
CGTGAGGGGGCGTGAAGGGGGGTGTGAGGGGGTGTGAGGGGGCGTGAAAGGGGGTGTGCGGGGGCGTGAGGGGGCGTGAGGGAAACGTCCCCTAGAAGTCCCCAAGACCCCGGAGCGCGAGGGGGCGAGGAATCTAGACCCCTAGGTGGGGGGGCGAGACCCCGTGTAACACTGGAAAAACCCCAAGATGGGGAAAACCCTTGATCGAATCTTCTTATTATTAAAATCAAATGTTCAGAAGAGAGAGAGAGTACAATGATTTAGAGTCAGAATGACTTGCCAATATTAAGGTCTGATAACACTGCTCTTAAACCCAATCTATCCTGTGGTTAGGGTAACTGCAGATCACTGTAGAAGGTTCAAAATTCATTCTTTCTACTGCGGCCTTCCTTATTCTTTAGGATGTTGTCCTTTGCTGGCTCTAGTAGCTGGTCTATGACCATATTAAACTTTTAAAACCATTGTTTGCTTTATCTCGGTGGATCTTTGGATAGGGCTTCAATGGCATGCTGCTTAATCCCTTCTTTAGTACTTGAAGGACTTCAAACAATGCGATTTGCACTCTAATCAAGGTCACTAAACTTTGCTTCTGTTATGGCCTCCTTTTAGGTATCGAAATCACCTCCTACAACCACCAAATTACAAGAATTTTATGTCTGCGGCTTGCTACAGCAGCTCGGCCTCCTGAGCAGGTGATTCTAGGCCTGTGGCCCAACTGTAAGAGGATCTCCTAGCTGCGGCCTTCTTGCTGAGGGAGAAACCTATGCTGAACTAGCCATAACCCATTCACAAACATGCCCTAAACCATAGCGCAGATCTGCTCCTGTACTCGGACTTACTGAGATTGCAGAGACACAGTCTCATTGAACCACAGAGAAACAAGAGCCGTCCTAAGGAAACCACAGAGAAAACCATCCGAAATTACTGAGGTACGCTCAGAGAAAAAAGGCATCCGAAATTCCTGAGGTAGTCATCTGAAATTGCAGATCCAAATTCATACTTTTTGAGGAGCACCTCAATGGGGTATATATAGTGTTTTGACATAGTTGAAAGGTCGCATCTCCTGGGTTAGCCGACCTTTAAATTTAAATTTTAAAAATAAAATATTTCCCTCCAATTACATATTGAAGCTGACTTTGAATGTCTTAGGCGGGAGGCATAAATAATTCAAATAGACACCTTAATTATTTTCAAAGTAAAACTTTTGCCAATCAATTTGAATTTTCACTTTGGGGATCAATTGAAATTCTTCCCGAAGCTGCCTCATAAATTTAACAACTGGCCTAGGTGTCTTTTAGCTCCAACCACGAGCAAGAAAAGGACAAAACATTTAAAGACATGCATGGCCTATGCTATCCAATAGTTGACTTTTGTGAAATTGTGGAGAACGATGGGCAATTAGTTTGTTGGGAAAAGGAAGGAGGACTGGATATGTTCATTCATTCACTCATATGCACACTCTCGCTCAGGCACGCGTAGAAACTTATGTAGAGAGAAGAAGCTCTTTGGGAGCGCGGTGAAGCAGCGTAAGGGTTCTCTGCGTGGACTCTGTTATGAGAAAGGAAAAATTCCTCCAACGTCGGAGGTGAGAATGCAAAACAGACGTCACATAGTAGTTTGTTGTTGTTAAGCTTTGAAGTCTTTGAAAACCAGCGGAAGAACCCTCATAGAGGCTTGCTGGGTAAGAGCATTATAAAGAGCATTCGCTTGCCTGTAAGGCTGAAGAACCCACTGGAAGCTTGTGGATTAATGAACCTACTGGGTTGGGAAGAATCACTCAGGTGCTTGTGAGGGCTGATGAACCACCAAGAGTTGCCTTGGGGCTGAAGCTCTGGTGCTTGACTCACTGATGAACCACCTGGAGAGTGATTTCTTTACCCATCAGTAGCTTATCCACTGATGAACCTTATTGTGGACTCTCTTCTCTTGAAAGTGAGTTGAACTCTTTGTACTGTGATGTCCTGGCATGGATGTTCATAATGTATGAAAAGTATGAGAGGATTGAGTGGAAACTTATGTAGCTAGTGGAAGAGGGCATAGTGGCCTTGAGACATCCTGTTTCAACTGTTGTTTTGGTTCTTGTTTCGACTGTTGTTTTGGTTGAACTATGTAGTTGGTGGATGAAGGCAGAGTGGCCTTGAGGCATCCTGTTTCAATTATTGTTTTGGTTGAAGTTTCCCTTGGAAGCACTCCACCTCAAGCTTTGGAATCTAGCTCAGGGGTGACAACTACAAGCAACAATGGTTGCAGCTCGTCTATGGTTGGGTGGAGAATCAAAGTCCTGATCTTAATTGCCTGTTTATTTGGATACATAAGATAAGTACTTGCTCATCCTTCTCATATTGGATATTTTGTATTGGTCATTATACTGGCTACATGCTTATATTGTTAATGAGAAATGTGATTTCCTTTGTGTTAATGGACATTGGATTTCCTGTATGCATGGATAATGAATGGCTAAATTCCAGTAAATGCGGTGTAAGCATGGAAAGCTGTAGTTCTTTCATTAATTTGACAAGTATGAGTTACTGGCTGTTTACTATTTAATTGTTCAGTGTATGTGAGTTGTTGAATTAAGGAAACATGTTTTCTTCTATGTGATGGAGTTGCTCAAGTTCCCTGTGTTTTTGGAGAAACACACTCAAATGCATATTTACGAAGTGTAATCTCCTGTTCATATTATTTTCCATGTTTTGTCGGTAAACTCTTTGTGCGTTCTTCAGTATGGTTGGTTATTTGTCATGCGCAAAACATGATGGCTTTCATGGTCTTGGTGCGATGGGAGTTGGTGTGAAATCATGAAGTTCACGTTCTCTTAGGCATAATAGTCGAAATGTTTCGAGCCTATCTAAACCAAGGAAGAAATCCACAAAATTTTCTAAGTGTTAAAGGCTTGAAAAATCAAATTGAATTCTCTTGTAGGACCTACCAAGTCGGGGGTTGGGAGGTTGATGGAAAGGTCAGACCTTGGGTAAAGTTGTGGATGATCCAAAGTGCACAAGCGTAAGCCATCGAGTGGGCCCGCTAGTCGAGAGTCAGGCTGAACACCCAGGTTGGGGTCGAGGATCAGGGCCCGTTGTTAAGTTAATGTGCCGCGAAGTTGGAATAGGCCGACCTTTGATTTCCCAGTGGAGCGTGCCTAACCACATGAGGTGGCATGGTGGCATGGAAGCTACGTAAGGCGCCACGTGGGTTGTCACCCGGCTGCCACGAGGAAAGTTTGGATGACGTGGCAAGATTGTAATGGTCTATCTTCGAGTGGCCATATCTCCTAATCCGTGAGTCAGATTGAGGCAAAATTTATAGTGTTGGAAAGGTCTCGACGAGATGAGCACAACGATGGTATCTATTTAAGGTTTTGCGGAAGTTTGAAAAGGTCGAAAAATTTAGACCCCATTCCATGATCGTATCATGGAGGTTGGGCCAGCATAGTAACCACCTCCTTCTAACTTAGCTTGGGCCATAATAGGTTGAAGAGGCCTATAAAGAGGGGCTTGTAGCCTAGGGTTTCCAATGTATACTTCAATATTAACCCAACTAGTTATACAAGAGAGAGAATTGATTTGCTTAATGGAATGATCAACAATTAGAGATGCAAACATTCAAAATGATCTTATGTTGAAGCCTAAATGCAGAATTAAGGTTTTTCAAGCTCTATAATTGTCCAGGGTTGATGATGTCAACCCTAGGGAGGGACGTCCAACCATGGAAAATACTATATTTTGATGTTTTTAGGCTCAACAAAGTAGAATGACCTTGAATCAACTCAATGCTCATGCCCTAGATAAATTCAGCCTCAAACCCTAACCTTAGTGGCTTGCCTTGAGGTCCCAAAATTTTAGGAGAGAGAGAAAAAGTAAAAGTTTTGTGATTTTTACCATCAATATGGATGCAAGTTCCTTCTATCTACTTGGATGATGGAGTCTTAAGGGAATTTAACCATGAAGATATCAAATCCTTAAAGGGAGTAAGGGGAAAAACCCTATATTTTCACTCGCTAACCCTAGCTATCACTTATGAGAATCTACTAGAGAAAAGCTCTTTAGGAGGTTTTGTGAACTGCCATCCTTTTGATCTGTTTGCTTGTTTTTTCTTCTTCTTGGGGTTCCTCTTTGCCTCGGGGCATGTATGTTGTAAATGGCCCTTTTGATAGCAAATACGACACCTAAATGTTGTATTTTCAGTCTGTTGTCGCACAGATTGTTCAGGGCACCGCGACAACGGCTCAGACTGGGGGCTGTCACCTTTATCCCCAATCTCTCTCTTTAAGCTGTCTCCTTGCAGGCTAAGGGAGGTAGACCCTGTTAGAAATGAAAGATAAATCCAGGAGACACAGCGAAAACATCAAATACTTGATAAGATTAACAGGATTTCACAGATCTAGATTAGATTTCACGTTTGATCAAATTGCTCCATGGAGTCAAATTGCATAGATATGCAATATAAACCCGCAATATATGATTGACTGCCGCCACGATCAATGATACTTAATTGAAAATACCAATAAATAATTTAAGTAATAAGATGAAAATGTTGCATTTAGTTCCAAAATTACATGCACCTAGACACTCACTGTAAATTTAAAATAACTAATGTGCTGAAACATAGATAAAAATTTTAAGGCTCAATGGACCATAGAAAATTCGAAAATTTTTCAAGTTTTGAAATTTTCTAAATTTTTTTTTTAATTTTTTATTATTTTTTAAATTTAAAACAAATTAAACTAATTCTAAATTAAAATTAAAGTTTAGAAAATTTCAAAACTTGAAAAATTTTCGAATTTTCTATGGTCCATTGAGCCTTAAAATTTTTATCTATGTTTCACTGTGGACATTTTAAATTTCGAGTTGGGTAATACTGGAACATCTTAATTTTGGAACATCTTAAATACCTGGCATTTTCATCTTATTACTGCATGGTTGTGGTATTTTCAATTAAGTATCATTGATCAATCGTGCAGCAGTTAGTCATCACTTACTGGTTTATAATTGCATAACGGGATTCTGTTTGACTCCATAAGGCACTGATCAAACGTGAAATCTAATCTAGATCTGTGAAATCCTGTTAATCTTATCAAGTATTTGATGTTTTAGCTGTGTCTCCTGGATTTATCCTTCATTTCTAACAGGGTCTACCTCCCTTAGCCTGCAAGGAGACAGCTTAAAGAGAGAGATTGGGGATAAAGGTGACAGCCCCCAGTCTGAGCCGTTGTCGCGGTGCCCTGAACAATCTGTGCGACAACATTTTTTGGCGCCGTTGCCGGGGATAGAGTTTTTCTGTCCTTGGTCTTAACGACATTTTATAATCTTTTGATCTTTCGCCATTCATTAGCCTATCACAAGGAATCACATTTTCTGGCGTCTTTCGTCTCTTCATATTTTCATCGCCTTATCTTTCGTCATATCACTAATCATTTCATCATCGTATCTTTAGCACTTGGACATTTCGGTTGGCTTCTTGTTTGGGTGGCGACTCCACTTATTCATCTTTTTATTCCCAGACAAGAATCCCCCCGTGATATCCATCTGCTAGCTCTCGATTATTTCTTCTGTTTTAGAATTAGTTTCATGTTCAAGTGGCAACTCCAACTCTTTCATTTCTTACAAGAGTTCCTGCCAAGAAGTTCGCTTCTCGAGGACCTTTTGACTATTCTTGAACACGGATCTATTTCTAAAATCTTAAAGACGATATCATGGATATTTTTGCCCCGTGTAATTTTGCTAATATTCAGGGTTATCCTCATGATCTCCCTGAAATGGATAAATTACCTATCTTTCAAGGAAATAATGCAATTAGTGTTAAATCTCATTTATTTGCTTTCATTAACTGGTGGAATAGATTTGCAGTTGCAAAAAATAATTTCGATGATGTAAAGATGAAAACTTTTGTTCTTACTTTTGGTGAAGATGTTGCTGAATGGTTCATGGAAAAACCTGATAATTCATTTGATACTTTTGAATCAATTGTAACTGCTTTTAAAGAAAAGTATGGTGATAAAAGGGAGGATAGGCATTTGGTAAGAGAGATCAGTACTATAAAAAAGAAAGAAAATGAAACGACTGAAGAATTTAACAGGAGATTTAATGGTATTCTTAGAGAAATATCTCAAACCCATAAACCTCCTGATGGATCTCTTTTGAATTTTTACATTGATGCTTTTGATTCTGATACTTCATATGAGTTAAGACGGGCTAAAACTGCGAATTATAAAGCTTGTCAATCTTTAGCTGAGGAGATTGAAAAGGATAAGAAAGCATCTGGAATGTCCAAAACTCCAGATTTTGATAGATCTTTGACAGATACTAAGTTAAAAGAACCTCTAGAAGATGATGATCACCCTGTGAAAAGGTTAATGCAAAAACTTGAAAGCATGGAGCTTAATCATACTAAGAAACTTGAAAGCATAGAGCTTAATCATGCTAAGGAAATAAGCGTCTTACAGGCTAGGTTGGTCCAAATGGAAAGAGCTCAAACGCAGAATTCCCAACCTAGAAATAATAATGCTTTGCAGAAAAGAGGCTTATCTAATGAGCAGAGACCGACAAATCAACTTGAGTTCGCAAATCTTGTGGATGAAGTTCCTCCTTATTGTAGAGCTTGTAATGATTTTCATGAAGAGGCTACTTGTCCCATTATCAAAAGGATCATAGCTAGTAGGATGGCAAGGTCAAGTCATCAAATTAATGTTGTTGGTAAGGACTATCACACGCATATAGAAGATCATGAAAGTCAGGTTAAGGAGCCAGCTCAAATGATATTGGATGTGCAACCCAATCATATGCAGATGATTCAAAACATGGAAGCTAACCAAATCAATCTTCAAAATAAGATAATTTCCATGGAAGAAAAACATGTTAAAGAAATAAATCTCATGGAAAACAGGTTAAAAATGATGGAAGTTAATCATTCTAATCAGATGTCCATCATGGAAGCAAGACACACCCAGGAAATGAATACCATGAAGGAAGATCACTTGTTGGAAATGAATGCCATGAAGGAAAATCACTTGTTGGAAATAAAAAATATGGAGGCAAATCAGACAAAATTAATAGTCAGGCATGCCAGGGAGATGAGTTCCATACATAAGAAATTGGAAAAAATGGAAGAATTACAAAAGTTTCAGCCGAAATTTGATTATGAAGATTCATCAGCAGATCATGAGACTTCTTGTCTGCTAAAGCCATTCCCATCTCATCACACGGAGGATTTAACTATGGTTTCAAAGGATGTTGAGAAATACCAAGCTTATGTGTCACCATTGACAGAGTATATCCAGAATAATATTGGTCACGTTCCAGATTCTTCAGATATTTTGTACAAACATCTTCAAGATGAGGACAAGGAGTTTACAGTGGTCTCATTGTTGACATCACAACCCACTCAGAAGAAGAGAAAGCAGCAAAAAAGAAGTAAGTGGTTTGATTCGTCTGATGGTCGAGAGCAGCGTGACAATTGGATAAGACAGAGTCCTACATTATGCAAGATTGGACATGGCACATCTGGAAAGCAGCCTACAGACTTGCCTGAAAGTAGGCAAATGCTCAGCATACACTATATTGAGCACATCTGATGCCACAGGGCATCCTTTGTATCGTATTTCTAACCCTACTCCTTGTTATTTCACCATTTCATTTTGCAGTTAGAGTAGATTTATTTTTCATGTTAAGTAGAATAATGAATAAAAGAAGAGCTTCTACTTTTCATGTGCTTAATGTTATATGATGATATTTGGATGGACGCTACTTATGTAATCTTGTGTGTTGCTTGGATGCAGATTCTGGATTCTCACATTCCTTCAACGAAGCAACGTGTCCCCAAGTAGAGCCAGATGTTGACCACACTTCGTCAACTACCCCATAGCAGTACACCCCCATTTTTTCAAATGGGATTCGTCATGTTCAACATGGTTGCGCCATCCAGATTCCATCATCAGTCGCCGATTGACATTTTTTATATGATGTAAACCCATTCTGCATGTTATGATGTAAATGATCTAAGTAAGACCGTCAGTGTATGTAATAGCCTAGGTAAGCCTAGTATGTTGTTGATGATCTCTATCCTAGGAGGTTTTTTGTCTCACTGATTCACGAAAGTGATCGGCAGAGTTTTTCCCTCCAGCCTCACCCCAAAGCTAGGGTGGAATTTGTCATCAGCATGCTAAGTGAGTCCTAGTGTTTTTTTTTATCGAGTCCTTGTAAAAGTAGCTTGAGCTACTTGGTCTACTAGATCATATTTTGAGTCGCAGAATTGGGTATTTAGTTGAAGGTCTATACGAATGGGTTTTCCCTCCTTCATGTATGTAAATGTATTATCTCATGTAAAAGAGGGTTGGAAAAATAATTATAATCTCCTCTTAGTCAATTAATTAAATTTTCTGGTCAATTAATTAATAAAATCCTGAACCAGAAATTTAATTAATTTTGGGTCCTAAATTAGGATTAAATCTTTAAAGGCAAAATTTGTTGGTCCTTGGAAAATGATTTTGAAAGCCCCAGGCCAAGGGAATATTGAGAATTTTAAGAAATATTGGACCCTTGGGCCCTGGTGGTTAAGTCAAGGTCAAAATTTTGGGGTAATTAACTCAAAAATAATATTTTTGAGTTAATTAAAAGTGAATTAAATGATAAATTCGTTTTTTCCCCAAAATTTTAATTTCAACGTTTCGGATTAAAAGATAATTAAATCTTTTGGACGGTTGAGATTATTTTGACGAGGATCATCCAAACTAGCCGTTAGAGATCTAGTCCTATAAATTTAGAGGTCTTTGTCATTTTTGGGGCATCCGATCTCAGAATCGTGTACTTGCTCTTAGAAGCTCTTGTAAACTTTTTTGAGGAATAAAGCTAAAGACTTTGGGGTTACAAATCTGGATGTTCCTTCTCAGATCTATGTGGTGAATTGTCTCTGAACTCTGCTACTTTGTTTCTTGTATCTTATGGTTGATGGCCTTCATGGATTAATCTGCATATAGGTATCTTATGCAGTTTTCTGGGTTTATAAAATAACATTTTGATTTTTCTAAGGGTCTCATGTTGTTTTCTTAAATCTCTATCAATCTAAGGTCTGGATCTAAGTGTGCAGGGAAATTTTTTTTTAAGATTGGGCGTCTGGGGAAGTCTTCGGTTGGACCAGCCGACTCTCAATAAACATAAATCTGATAAGCTCTTTATTTGTTAAATTTCGGGTCTATCTTACGATATTTGTGATTTTGCAGGGTTTCGAAGGCTTGTGCCTCTCACTAAAATTTTAAACTTCTGAAAATTGTGCTAAACTGATTCAGATCTGACCTTGAGGGTTTTAAATTGTAAATTAGTTGTAAATTTGTAAATTTCTCAGGATTGTCAGGGTTTAATCATTAAATTGGTGTGTATATCTTCAGGTCTGGCTGTCTTTTGCAGATTCAGGGTTCAAATCGAATTTTTTTTTAAGATCGGAGGCAGATCTAGCCTCCAAAGGCCAGATCCGGCCTCGAGTCATTATTGTGAACGAAGTCTGGGCAGTATTTTTAAGGAGCATTACAAATCTGAGTATCGTTCAATTAAAAAAAAAGATCGAAGTCAGGGTTTTGACAGAAAAAATTATCAGTTTTTGCTGGACGAATTGGGTTATTCATTGAACCAGCCATCGAATTCCCTCACTGCATTCGTTTCTCCCTCTGCCTGCCTGTCCAAAATTCTCTTCATACCCGTCCTATTCCTCTCTGCATTTAACCCAAATCCCTCATCGACCCATCCTTATGCTTCTTCATACTGTCAACCATAAATCTGCATCGATTTCCCACATCTCTGCGTGACCTCATCTTCGTTTGTTCGCTGCTCCTTCCCGTCCCATCTCCTTGCCGTCCGATTTTCCATTCCTTAACCCTTGTTTTCCCATACCTACGAGTGTTCTCTCTTCACGCCCACGTCCAACTGCAGCTTCGCTCTCACGCCATCGACTTCCTATCTTGCGCTGTCACCCGAGCCTTTTCCCCTGCTGCCGTCCAAGACTTCGATGCTCCTGTCGTTCACCTGCACGCACAAACGATATATCACAAACGACGAACAGAAAACACAAACGCAGATATAATCAAACGAAATTATTCATATGCGGTTTCAGATTTCGAATTTTTTGAGTCGGCTTTAGTTTCAGATTGTAATAGTTATTTCTTTAAGCGTTAGGTTAGCGTTAGTTTAGATCTTAGGTTTTCATTTAAATTGATTTGGATTTCGTAGTTAGATTTTTTAGTTGTGCTTGTAAGTTGTATTTTTTTGGTTCGATTTTTAGTGGGTCAGATTTTAAATTAGATTTTTATTTAAATTTTTGTTATATAATTTCTAGTTTTATTTTAAATCGATTTTGTTGGATTAAGTTTTATTTTTTAGTTTAGATTTGAATTTTGTTTAGTTTGACTTTAGGTCTTATTTTAGTTAGACTTTAATTTTAATTTAGAATTAGTTTAATTTGTTTTAAATTTAAAAAATAATAAAAAATTAAAAAAAAAATTTAGAAAATTTCAAAACTTGAAAAATTTTCGAATTTTCTATGGTCCATTGAGCCTTAAAATTTTTATCTATGTTTCACTGTGGACATTTTAAATTTCGAGTTGGGTAATACTGGAACATCTTAATTTTGGAACATCTTAAATACCTGGCATTTTCATCTTATTACTTCGTGGTTGTGGTATTTTCAATTACGTATCATTGATCAATCGTGCAGCAGTTAGTCATCACTTACTGGTTTATAATTGCATAACGGGATTCTGTTTGACTCCATAAGGCACTGATCAAACGTGAAATCTAATCTAGATCTGTGAAATCCTGTTAATCTTATCAAGTATTTGATGTTTTAGCTGTGTCTCCTGGATTTATCCTTCATTTCTAACAGGGTCTACCTCCCTTAGCCTGCAAGGAGACAGCTTAAAGAGAGAGATTGGGGATAAAGGTGACAGCCCCCAGTCTGAGCCGTTGTCGCGGTGCCCTGAACAATCTGTGCGACAACACAGTCTAAAACTTGTGAACAGTAAAAGTTTGTTGCTTCAAATTTATGCAATCGGGAAGTCCATTACTAAGGTCGATCTCCACACATATTTTGGCATTTGTGAAGATACCATTTTCTGCTCTTTCCATATCAACTTTTTTGAATTTTCCCAAATTATTACCGATATCTTCCAGAACTTGGGGATGCCAGAATGGGAGAGGAAGATTTGGGATTCTAACCCAAACCGACATCGTGGAAACCACCATAGAGTTTGCATCAAACTCAGGGAACCATGTAGTAGTGAAAAGCTCGACTCTTCCAAAAAACAAGGGCCCTGCCTTTAGAGCATAGTCCATGTCCTTTTGTGTTTCAAATTGAACTATAAATAAACCTTTTAGAGCATAAAACGATTTCAAAATTAGGAGTCCAAGTTGTTTTTTTTTTTAACAAAGTCGGTTAGAGTGATATCTCTTCCGAAAAGAAAAAGAGCAAGCTCCATTACATGGAGGGTTTAAAGAGAAGCATGCTTAAGGAGATAAGAGCGGGAGCGCAGTCCCGGTTACCTAAAGCCTTGTTTCCAAAATTTCCGGAATTTCCTACTACGTTTTTGGCATACTACCTTACAAACTAAAAAAGTAGAGAGACACATTTCATAACATAAAGGAAAGGGATTATTATATGCCGACTGAACATCCTTCTTTGTATTCTGAGGTCTACTAGATATTGATGAAAGCATTTGTTGTTGTGCTGTGCCCTTGTGTCCTTGTTGTGACCTTGCTGTGCACTTGCTGTTCCTTTGTCGTTCCCTTGCTGTGCCCTTTCTATGCCCTTGCTATTCCTTTGCTGTGCCCTTGCTATACCCTTGCTGTGACCCTGCTGTGACCCTGCTATGCCCTTGCTGTTCCTTTGCTATGCCCTTGCGGTACCCTTGCTGTGCCCTTTGTTTAATGCCTTGATGGTTAGAGCATTTGTAGGTAGCAACTATTTATTCCTTCTGTATGGCTCAGTGAAGGACTGTGCCAAGACTGCATAGTTGCGCTGCTGATTAGAGGATTTCACACCTCTTGAGGAGAACAACTCTAAATTCAATAGAATCAAGGATGGCAGAGGGGGAGGCTTTGGAAAGAGTTCTGCAGAGCTGCGCAGAGGGAAAACTTAGACGAGAGAGATGTTGTTGTGTCGCTATGATCTGTTGAGCACCAGTAGTTCATTGAGTCCTTAGGAGTGTGAAGTGCTGAAGAGGAATATCTGGGTTGATATGAAGAACTTTGATCTGAGATTTGGAGAGGAATTAATGAGACACAAAGAGCGTCGTAGGTTAAAACAGATAGCGCAGACCAGAGATGACTGGCAAAGGAAGCGCAAAGCTTGACGATCGCAGGAAAACGAGGCCAGGGGACACGAAGCCGAAGGCCAAGTCTAAGGAAACTTTGAACACGAGTGCGATGGGGGATTTCTGGAGAATTGAGGAGGGCGTCGAAATAGTTATTATTTAAAGACAGGGAGCTCGTCGATTAGAGAGTCTCGGGAAGGTGGAGAGCTGAGAAAAAAATCCAAGAATGATCGGTTTGGATCTTGTTGGTGCAAGAAAATATTCGGTTTCTTGGATTGTTAAAGGTATTACTGATTTTGAGAGAGATTCCTTCCTGCTGATAGATTTTCTTATTCTTGGGATTGTTATTTTGACAAGATCTCTTTCAATACTGGCATGTCCCATTGTTCTATCAACTGCCTTGTTTGCCTGATTGTCAGCACTTTTCTTATTATTCCTTAAGATGTGATAATAGTTAATTTGCCCAATTTGCTTTGCATATTGATTTATCCTTTCTAGAATATGGCGCAGGGCTGCGTTTTTTAAAATATTGCATTTGACCATTGTGTGTATAATGATCGATGAGTCTCCGAAGATTATTGGGTTCATTATCCTTCTTTCTTTTAATATTTTGACCCCAAGGAGAAGCCCATAAGCTTCCGCTCTGTTGTTAGAGATAGTGCCTAATCCCCAATCATATGATATGGTGTTTCTCTTATCACTGGTGAGTATAATTCCTCCTGCCCTTGCTTTTCCAAGATTCTTTTGTTGATTGTGCTAATCCAGTTCTGGAATTATTCTTCTGTCAAACTTATTTTCCACTTTGGTTTTCCCTTTCTGGGCATGGTCATTGTTGCACAGTTGGGCCTGCTACTTGCAAACCTTGCCCACTCTCTTTCTTCTACTTGAAGCTGCATCCAATCAATTCCTTTTGTTCCTTTAACAGAATAGAATTCAGAGACTTGCCACCATGTTTTGGATGTTACCCTTTCCATTGTTGGCTTTTTATTCTTGAAAATCTTGCTGTTTCTGGCTAACCATATATTCCAGCATAAAAATGAGGGAATGCTCGTCCAATACCTTGGAACAATGCTTTTATTTTTGAGAGAGTAAGGATAATTATTTTTCCAGTTAGGTAGAAACTCATTGACTGGGATGGTGTAATTTAGATTTGCTTCTAATGGAGAGACCACACCCTTCCAACATTCTTTGGTGAAATTAAATTCTATGAACACGTGTTGAATGTTTTCCTCCTCCCATAGACACAATGGGCATTGAGAGGGCCCAAAAATTCCTATTTTTTTCAAATTCTCCGTAGTGAGGATTTTGCTATTAAGAAGGGTGCAAATGAATATTTTAATTTTAGGTAAGCTTTCAACTTTCCAAGCAAGTTTCCAAAGGTGCCAGTCTTGCTGCCCTTGTTGTTCTTGAAGCACTGCATATCCCGATTTGACGGTATATTCCCCTCCTGTAGGAGTCTAAATGTGTGCATCCTGTTTCCTTCGCTCCAGTGGGGCTGCAACTTTTAGCAGGGAAGTTAGAGTGTCCCATTGCTGTTTTAATTCCGGTGGTAGATTTGCGGTTTTCCATTGTTTCCAGATTCCATCAACGTCCCACTGTGATATTTTCCCCAAGTTGGAGAGGCCCTTTGAAGTCATCCAGTTCCTCAGTCTTGAAATTTCTTGGTTGTTACATAATGGCTCACTTCCCATTATGCTGTCCGTCCACAAATTGATGTTTTTGCCATTGCCTGACATTCTTGAAAAGTTGCTTTTGATTAGCGGTAACACCTTGACAATGAGCTTCCAGATTTGAGTACAAGGTCTAAGAGGTGCATTCATGTCTAAGATGGAGATCCTTGGAGTGCTTAAGTATTTTTCCTCTAAAGCATGCTTCCACCAACTTATTTCCCCAATAATGATTCTCCATGCAATCTTGGATCCAAGTGCCATATTCATGAGACCAGGTATTCTGACAGAGAGACCTCCATTCTTATATTGCACCGTTACTTGACTCCATTTGATTAAACTGAATTTCTTGGTTTCTGTTTTGCCTCCTTGCCATAGAAATCCTCTGATTATAATTTCTATTTGCTTATGTATGCTTGCAAGGGCATAGATCATGGCAAACTAATAAAGGGGAAGGGAAGAGAGAATGGATTTAATGAGGATGACTTTGCCCGCTTGATTCAACGAAATCATTCCCCAAGAATGGATCTTATTTTTCATCTTCTCAATGTATTTGTTCCAGATCTCACTTTTCAGATTTTTCTTAGTAATTGGCAACCCAAGATATTGGAAATGGTTCCAGTTGGCTTGGAAAGGAATTTCTAAGATTTGGGACTTTCTTTGAAGTGTCCGGTGAGGAGTGTTCTAGCCAAAGATGCAGCTTTTGCCATTGTTCACTAGTCCTCCAGAGACATCCATAAAATTGTCAAGGACTGTTTTGAATCTTCTTGCAACTACGCAAGATGCTCCTCCCATGAGAAGGGTGTCATCCGCAAATAGCGAGTGATTTATACCTTTAACCCCTTTGCTTATTGACAAACCAGTCAAGGTGTGATTTTTTCTACAGTGCTCCAACTTTATACTTAGAGAATCAACCATCAAGATATAAAGGAAAGGGGACAAGGGGTAGCCTTGTCTTAGTCCCCTAGAACTTTGAAAAAATTTGCATGGTCTTCCGTTAACTAGAGGAGCGATCCAAGGGCCATTAGTGCAGGTTTTTGCGATGTCGATGAACTTAGCTGAAAAGCCAATTTTTTGTAAGACTGCTGATAGAAAAGCAGATTTACTATCAAAATCATTTGCCACATCCATTTTCAAAATGAATCCTTGTTCTTTGCGCGCAATGCTGAAGTGTAATGCCTCTTGTACTAGAATTATATTGTCTACTATTTGTTTGCAAGGAATGAAGCCACCTTGATTTTCTGTGATTAGGGAGTGGAGAAGGGGTTTAATGCGGCTTGCTAGGATTTTTGATATTATTTTGTAAGAGGCGTTGCAAAGGGATATTGGTCAAAATCTCCTTAGAGAGGAGGGACGGGCATCTTTCGAAATAAGGGCTAGGTAGGTAGAGTTTGTGAATCCTCCCATCTTCTTGTTTTTAAAAACATATTTGAATATCTTTAGCAAGTCTTTTTTTATCAATTGCCAATAGGAGCAGTAGAATGAATTAGAGAATCCATTCGGTCCTAGAGCTTTATCCGGATGGAGACTCCAGATGCCTGCCATTACCTCTGCTTCTGTGACTTCTTTGGTTCTTTCATTATTCTTTTCCTCATTTATTGTATATGGGATGTGTTTTAAGAATCCTTCCGCCTCTACTTGCCCATTTTGTGCTGTTAGCAGAGATTTGTAGTGATTGTGCACCTCTTTTTTTATATCTTCATGTCCTCTAATCTCAACGCCTCCCTCTCTTTGATTTTTTCAATGTTATTTTTTAGAAATCTGGTTTTTGCTGAATTGTGGAAGAATGTTGTGTTCTTGTCCCCTGCTTGAATCCACAATTGTTTGGACTTTAGCCTCCAAACCTCTTCTTCGTTCTTAATATTTCTGTATATCTCCAAATGCAACTCTTTTTCTATTATCTGAGTTTTTGCCAATTCTTTTTGCAGCTCCTTTTCATTTTGTGGTTCCTTGTAACTTGTTTTTGCCCACTGCTTAAGGCTTGTTTTGACACTCTTCAGTTTAGTTTCCCATATAAAGCTGGGTGAGCCATTTATTTTCTGCTTCCAAGATTTTATGATTAACTACTTTGCCTCTTCATTGTTGTTCCATAATTGATTATACCTGAATGGGAGAGGTCCAAAGTTTTCAGAGGAGCCCAAAACTAGAGCCACCGGTTTATGATCTTAGGCTGCTGAGGGAATGATCTTGGAGGTTACTGAACTGTAGTTAGATACTATGCTGTCCTTAATTAAAATTCTATCCAGCTTTTCCTATATGTTATCCTTGCCTACCCTCTTATTATCCCAACTGTATTTTCCATTTCTGGGAGGGATTTTGAGTAAATTGGAGCTCTCAATGAGCTCTTCAAGAGTGTCACGAGAGGGATGTGGATGGAAGTAACCCCCTCTTTTTTCATCAGCATTTAGGACTAGATTTAAATCTCCTCCAAGAATGAGATTTTCTTCTTTTTCAAGCAGTATATTTTCTTTCAGTGATTTCTAGCATATTTCCTTATCTTTATAATGGTTTGGGGTGTAGAAATTATAAAGACTAATTTGGCTTTCCGTAATTATACTTTTTAACTCGGTCTTTATCCAGTGTGAATCCATTCTCTGGTTTTGTAATTCCCACTTATCTTTATGCCAGCTTGTACTGATTCCTCCCGATGCCCCAATGGCGGACAAGGCCGTTCCTTCATGATTTTTCAGTTTTTGAATGATTTCCATTTCTTGACTGTTGTTTTTGGTCTCCTGGATCATTAGGATATCTGGTTCCCCCCCCGTTATAAGATCCCTTAATATGTTTAATTTGGAGGGATGTCCTAAGCCTCTGCAGTTCCAAGAGACCAATATCATTATTTATTTTGATTTGTTACAAAGGGACCTTTCCCTTGATGATTCGGTTGGCCTTTCTCTTTCCTTCTAGTTCCTTTTTCGAGGTAGCTTTCCATGGGTTGTTGAGTGCCTAGTGTAAGCTCTTTTGCTGCTGCTTCGTCTTTTAGTTCCTTGTTTGATTTTCTTCCTTGTTTCTTGATGTTATCAGCTGATGCAATTGATTCTTTTGACTGATTTCTGGTGAGGATCCTTTCCAAGGAAGGGGGGGGAGGAATGGGAAGGGCGACCAAAAGGGGAGGGCCAGAGAATGCGAAGCCAGGGTGGAGGGGGGGTGGGAAGGAGAAGAGCAACCACCAGGGGCTGCAGGAGAGGAGAAGAGGGGAGCATGGGGGGATGGAAGAGGGTCAGAGGGGGATGTCAAGAGGATCAAAGGGATTCGAGCCAAAGAGAGAAGTAGATTTAGGGAGGAGGGAGGAGGAAGGGAGGGGGATCTTTGAGGGGGGAGATGAGGGTGCTATAGTAGAAGGGATAGGGGCATGCGAGGTTTTATTTGCTTTCTTTTTTTTTTACTTGCTCCCATTTTTGTTCTTGTGATTCTTCAATTTTCTTTTCTTGTTCTTCTTTCTTACTACATCTATTTGCGAAATGCCTGTATTCATGACAGACCTTGCACTTGAAGGGTATTTGCTCGTAGTCCAACTGTTGAATGTGTGTCTAGTTATCTACTTTGAACTTGATAGCCTCTAGGAGTCGTCCTTCTAAGTCCACTTCAACGCAAATCCTCGCACAAGCCTGCATGTTGTCTTTTGGCTCACTCTTGTCGATATATTTTCCAATTGCGTTTCCAATAGTTTTAACAGATTCATCTCCCAACAATGCAAGGGAAGATGTGGTAGAGAAACCCAAATCGGGACCGCGTTTGGGATGTCCAGCTCAGGATCAAAGTCTGGGGTCCATCTGTTCAGGTAGAGTCCTCTTGTATCCATAAAATACAGTCCGTTTCGGAAGATAAGGTCTTTGTCTTCCTTTGTTTCGAAGTGAAAGGTGAAGTATCCCCTTTTGCAGAATCCGATAGCTATTTCCCTTGTGTCACTTGAGACTAGTTTCTCTCAACCCACTTATGAGCCAGTTTTTGGTGATGGCCACAATCCTGTGAACTATCCAACGAGACCTTTTTCTGATAATGAGAGGGCAACTTTGCGAGGGAGTGATGGAGGCAAAGTGATCTTTGGGATTTTGTCAAGTTTCTTCACAAATTTTGAACCAACAGGGCGTGGTCGTGGAAGTCCCATTGAGGAGACCAGGGAGGCAAACACAATTTCCGATGTGTCATGAGGAGGCTGTTTTTCATTTTGAGTCTGTTTATCACTGTGTGGAGCATCAGAAAGCGGATCCCCACCTGGATCGGACTCTCGGGGGGGGGGCATGGCGGCGGAGGGTTGAAGCAGAGGATCAGACCAGGCTCCAGCAATCTAGGTCAAGCAGCGTGGTTTTGATTCCACATCATTGAGACATAGTAGTCCAAGTTGTTGCAATCCATTGAATGAGTGCTTTTGGTTTTGGCCAAAAGCCATTAAATCTGTAGATGATAACATTTTTCTATAGATTAGAGAACAGAGAATTTACCTCTGGAAGCTTTATTTCCATTGCAGGGATATTTTCCGATTGTTCAACAATATATGGGCCTAGGATATTTTGTGGCTGAGCTGAAGGGTCTGTTGTCTTCTTTTGTGCAACTTCTTTAAAAGAGACTGAAGGCCCTTTGGCAAGTTTGTAACAGGAAACCCTCCTTGAAGCCTTGAATTCAGAATAATGGAGGAGTCTTTTTTGATGTCATAATATTCCAGATTGTGAAAGTCTGTTAAAATTTTTCCATTAAATTGAATACATTGAAATTATAGATGTATGCCCCAACAAGATTCAGCGAACAGTTTGATAGATAATATGGGGGATGAACTATTAACCCCAAACGAGCTTGGATTCCCCACTGAAATTTTTAATAAAAATATGAAGCTTGGATGCCCTGTTGGAGTCTAATCGAAACGAGCATATTTTAGATTGTGTCTTAAAATGAGGAACCACCAATCTGAAGTCCATTTGTGAGGATTATTGGGGAAGAGACACCCCCAGCCTAGCAAAGAGAGCAACCTAGTGGGAGGGCGAAATAAAATGGGGGGAGGATATGTTTGCAAATCCCGCCAAGAAAAGAGAAACCCAAAAAAAGCCCGAGGCTTCCACTCATTGAAGGTAAATTCCAAAAAAAGTAACCATAAAGTAACAAAGTGTGAAGAAAATATCAGAGCAACAAATGTTTGCCGGCATATTGAGGGTTCGTGGTCTTTCTCAGAGAGTAGACTCTCGTAACAACTTATGAGCACAAAACCTCCAACCACCACACATATCAATAGGGCTTCATTTATCTTCATTGAAAAAATACCACATTCGCCGTAGCCTCGATGAAAAAGAGGGTGAAAAGTTGTTTTGTGCAGGAAACCTATGACGACACCCTGAGAAGATGCAGCGAGCAGGGGTACCCTAACCTCTAGAGCGCGCACCATTTTTCTCCACTAAATATTAGTACTCTTGCAATAATGTCCTTTGATGTGAAGGAATAAATGATGAAATCCTTGGAATAATCAGGACTGGTGAGGGCAAGAGCTGAACCAATCCTAATCTTAATTTCTTCAAAGGATGCATTTTAATTGCTATCCATGGAACATCATTTTTCAGGAGGTCTTTCATTTTTTTGATAGTCTCAACAAAGGTTGGACCAAATCTTCTTACAAAATTGATCTTACCAAAGAATGACCTCATGGCTCTTTTATCCTTCGGGCCAACAAGCTTTTTGATAGCTTTTATTCATTTAGGGTTGATGCTAATTCCATCCTTACAAACAATATGACCAAGCAATGTCTGTTAAGTCCCTATATTAATAGTGTAGCCCCTTATTATGTTAGTGTATCCACCATTATTGTTATTATTGTACCCTTGTAACCCCCATTTTGTTATTATTGTGCCCTTAAATTGTTATTGTTAGGTCGGCTAGGATTACATTGTGGCCCACTCGGATTACATTATGGCCACATGGACTCCTATATATAGAAAGGAGGTTTTGTAAATTGTATCATCCAAGAATTGTTCATTTATGTAATGTATTGGAGGTTTCCCCCTCGAAGTGGCTTATTTCTAAGGCGTTGATATCTCTTTTCTTCTATTTTTGAGCTGGTTACACAACATTTGGTATCAGAGCTTTGGATTCTAGGGTTTCGCTGCTCCAAACAGGTCATCGTGGAATTTTCGCTATAACTTTTTTTCTACGAAGTTTCAGAAGCTGAAATTTTTATGGTGCGAAGCCGAAATCCCGAGGAAGCTTGTCTAAAAATTTCAGAGCTTGGTTCGCAATATTTGAGGAGATATCATCTGTGGAAGTTAGGTATTTTTCAAGCTCCTAAACAGCATCGTGGAATTTTCGCTTATAATTTTTTTTCTACGAAGGTTCAGACTCTGAAATTTATATGGTGCGAAGCTGAAATCCTGAGGAAATTCGTCAAAAAATTTCAGAGCTTGGTTCACAATATTTTTGGAGATATGATCTGTGGAAGGTAGTGCTTTTTCAGGCTCCTGAATTGCATCTCAAAGAAGTGATCGTGGGAAAACTTCAATAACTCTCTCTCGGGGCAAGGGATTCGAGTGCC
This sequence comes from Pinus albicaulis, assembly GCA_034641835.2. Lineage (NCBI taxonomy): Eukaryota > Viridiplantae > Streptophyta > Pinopsida > Pinales > Pinaceae > Pinus > Pinus albicaulis. The sequence goes on along the minus strand of CM076579.1, from coordinate 41,179,020 downwards.
GTAAAAAGTGGTCGCAAGTACACGGAATTATGCTTTGGATATCAATTTCAGAGACAAAGGACGAAAAAGTGACACGTGGCAAGTCCTACAAGTTTGCTCTATTGAACCAGTCCAGAATTAGGTCATTGTGGGAGATTGGACACAACTTTGTCTTGGGGAATCCAAATTAGATCAGACCTGTGGCATTTGAAAGAAGCTTCAAAGGGCTACTACAGGGCTGAATTTCAGATATTGAAGATTTTCAATTACAGATATAATTCAATTTCAATATCGAGCTCCTCAAAGAAAGAAAAAGGTGTATTTTTTTCAAATTGCATAAGTCTTGTTTGAAGAATCAATTTGAATTGATCCCAAGGGCATATTTTAGAATTTTTATCAGTATTGGGTTCTATAATGCCTCCAAAAAATAATTCCATACCCATTAATCCCTCAAAAAGCTATACTATGACGCATGAAGAGGAAGAGTTGCAGTATGAGATATCAAAATTACGGTACCAAATGCAACAAGTTTCAATCTTACGAAGAGCAATTGAAGATGAAATAGATGGTTTAAAAGCAGAAATGGAGGCTAAGTTGGATGGTTTGAAGGATCAAATAATAGCAAATATGGATGATAAATTAGTGGAAGATCACATCGAGCATCAACAACAAGTTCTCCAACTCTCAAAAGATAACCCAACTTTGGTGCAGAATCTAATGAAACAACAGGAAGATCAACATGGCATCGAAAGAAGTTATGAAGCAGTCGTAGAAACAAGAACTCGACAAGTACGATCAATTTCAGAGTATCTCAGTAAGTGGAAGAACTTTCCTATAGAATATTTCACATGGGAGGATGAGAATTTTATACAGAAGCATCAAGAAATAATCAAGCGTTGAGGACAACACTTGTTTGAAGGAGAGGGGCATGTTAAGTCCCTATATTAATAGTGTAGCCCCTTATTATGTTAGTGTATCCACCATTATTGTTATTATTGTACCCTTGTAACCCCCATTTTGTTATTATTGTGCCCTTAAATTGTTATTGTTAGGTCGGCTAGGATTACATTGTGGCCCACTAGGATTACATTATGGCCCCATGGACTCCTATATATAGAAAGGAGGTTTTGTAAATTGTATCATCCAAGAATTGTTCATTTATGTAATGTATTGGAGGTTGCCCCCTCGAAGTGGCTCATTTCTAAGGCGTTCATATCTCTTTTCTTCTATTTTTGGAGCTGGTTACACAACAATGTCCCATAAAGTACCCCAAATATACATTTCTTAGGATCAAGGGAAACCTTATATTGCCTACATTTCTCGAATACCTTTCTCAAATTTTTAAAATGATCATATCGTTCTTTCGAAGCTACAGTGAGATACTCCTAAAATGCTTGCATAAATTTTCCCATCAATTCTCGAAAGGCAAAATCCATGGCTGTTTGTAAAGTAGATCTAACATTTAATAACCCAAAAGGCATTCCAAGAAATTTATAAGTTCCCCAAGGAGTAGTAAATGTAGTCTTAAGTTGATCTTCCTCCTTTACCACTACTTGATTATACCCAGAGAAACCATCAAGGAATGACCGCAACTTAGACCTCGTTATATGTTCTAGCAAATTCTCCATATTTGGTAATGAGTAGTTGTCATTTAAACATACTTTGTTTAGATCTCTGAAGTCAGTACACATCCTAATGTTCTCAATCTTCTTTAGGGTGACCACAAGGTTATAGATTCACGAGGAGTGCCTAATGGGAGCTATTATATTAGCATCTACCATCTTTTGTAGTTGTTCTTTAACAAGACGGGCTAATTTCGGATTCATTCGTCTCAGTTTTTGCTTAACGAGCTTGGCCTCTTCTTGGAGAGGGATGGTATGTTATATAATTTCAGCACTATATGATTTCAAATCTTGATAAGACTAAGTGAATACATCCTTGAATTCCCTTAACAACATCTCGACGTTGCTTCTTTCCTCTTTAGACAATCCTTTTCCCATCTTAACGATTTGTGGTGGAGGAGGACCCAAATTGAGTTCAATGAAATCATATGATTCTTGAACTTCATTGATTCTGGTTTTATCATCTCTGTCGAATATCTTTCTATAAGCATATCATTCTCTCCAACATCAATCTCCTGATCTCCTTGTAGGAAACATGTTATCTCTTTATCATCCTTAAAAATGGGCTAATGCTCAAAGTAATTCGGAACTGCAGATCCATATATGGCATCCATTATACACCTACCACGCTTTCAAATGTCTTTATCAAGAATTTGGTCACTTGAGGCAGCCATAACTAGGGCATCAACTAGGAAATTATTGTTTCTAGGAACAACTCTTATGTCAAAATTTTCAAATTATTTTATTGTGTTAGACACTCTTATTTTATATGGTATCAACTTTTTATTTTTAGTGATGAAAGAGCCCTTGACTTGAGAAACAATCAAAGGGCAGTGTCTAAGCCCAATATCAAGGCCTCATATTCAACCACATTGTTGGTACAATCAAATTCAAGTCTTAATGAGAACAATGTGTGCTTCATGGATGGGGACATTAGGACAATACGTGCCCCAGAGCTAGTCTTTGAACATGCCCCATTAAAATACAATGTCCAAGTCCCACTTGGCTTTAGGTCACTATTAGGTTCCCGTATGTAGAACATCCATTCCCCAAATTCACAATTCTCATCAGAAAGTTAATCATTGGAACCACCATGATGGATTATTAGAGGTCTAGAAAAAGGTTGACGATATATAAGGGTGAAAGAATTCTCCTCCATGGGAATTTCGATATATTGGTCATCTATGAAAATAGCACCTAATTGGTCCAATTCCTTTGAGAGGATATCTACAACAACTATGTCGATGCACAACTCCTTTTCAGGACACCCCTCTAAGGGTGCTTTTTGTCTTTTTATTATCTTGTGGACCTTTACCTTTTCAGACCCAATAGTGCATGTGTTATGATACTTTCGGGGTACATGTAAACTTGAGCCTTACACTATCCTAAAAGGCATAATATTGATCCTCAATTCAATATTAAAAACACAATCCTTCAAGACCTTGTCACTGAACCTAAGGGTTATATAGAATGGAGAATATCTCATGGGATATACAATGATTGGAGGATCAATGCTTACTTCCCTAGGTAACCCTCAGGTATTTTTCTCATCTTTTAATGTATCAATGTAGGAACAAATAAAATTGTATAACAAGTTAGAGTTTGAATTTGTTGTTCTAAATCTTTTATGAGCGTTGACAAAGAGTCATCGTATTCCTTAGTGACTATGCTTATGGTTTCCACTTCTTGTATTGCTCTACAAAGCATGACGGCCTTATCTTGGGCATGCAAGAGATTAGAAGGCTCATTAGCCCTAATGATGTATCCTGTCTCCTCATCAAACGCTTGAAAGTAGACATCAAGGATAACTCGGTCAGGGGTTTTATTTTTTCAGGGATTATTTCAACATAGGTATTGAATCTTTGGTTGAACTCTTCAATAGGCTCACTTTCTTTTCTTTTAATGTTGAGGATGTTTTTGTACAATTCAACCACATCCCTTTCCTCAACCCACCTCAAAGTGAAGATTTTTAAGAAACTATCCCATGACTGTAATGACTTGCTAGGAATAGATAGAAACCACACATGGGCATAGTATTTGAATGAGTAAGGGAACAAGGTCATGACCACATCTTCTTCAAGGGTATCCTTGGCCAAGAAGCAATGAAAAGCTTCTAAGTGTTTTATTGGGTCTTCATTCCATTTCCATTGAAGCTTGGCAAGCCATCTAATTGGGGAAGAGTATGGGGGGCTCCTAGGATGTTTCCAAAATCTAAAGTACGAAGAGCACACTGCATCCATGATGATGTCTTTTGTCTTGAACAAATCTTGTCGAAGAAAGGGGTATCAAGGGTGCCCTCATCTCTCCTATGATATGTTAACAAAGGTTGGGTATTAACATCCATGGTTTAAGCTTATAAGAGTCACCAAAAGAGTATCTATGTTGTCATTTAAAGGAACCACCTTTTCAAATGATTCAACAAAGGGAAGGTAGACTCGTTTCCTCCCTGGCAACGACACCAAAGATGTTACCGCAAAATCTATCAGGCCTTGGAGAGGGAAACCCTACAAGACAAGTAGCTAGACTAAGTGTTAACAACGAGACAATGGCCCATTGTCACCACAAGCAAGGTCTCCTGCTATTTACGGATTTTTACCAATGGGAGGAGTCCGGTAAGATTATGATCACCTATAATAGGTATTCTAGGGTTTAAGGTGCAAGGTGATGGTCTAAAGCCTCTCAAGGAACACTCGAAGTTATGATATAAGGATTCAAAAGGCACTTCGCTTCCTATAAGAGATCTAGGAAAAAGAGGCACAAGATCTAAGGTTTCATGATTTTGCTTAGTTAAGGGTGCTCTCGCGATCAAGGCAACAAGGAGAAAGGGCTTCTTATGATATACTTCACCAAGTACTAAGCTCATACAACCCTCATAGAAGTCCCTAAGTTGAGGAAGAATAACTAGAGTTTCCCTCTTAGGGCATGTTAAAATTGGCAACTAGGGCCAAATTACACTTTGACCAGCTCCTATGGAAAATATAATTGCAGCATTGATTTCCTCTTGTCGAGAGGACCAAAATTGATCTAAAGATTGTTAAATTTGAACAAGGAAAATATTTGTTTATTCAAAACGAAATTCTATAGGTCATGATTTTGGTTAGGCGGGAAAAATTGAAAATTTGAATCTTGAATTTGCCTCCAAAAGTTAAGTCAAATTATAATGTCTAAATTATATAAGGGAACTCTCCATATATCTCATTTGACACATCAATCAAGCAATTTCATCACAAGGTTCTCTGATCTAGCCGCAGGAAGAAGGGACTCCAAGAGAAGGAGGAATAGGGTTGACGTTTGGGTTTTTCATGACTATTTGGTAGACTGCATTCAGAACAGAAGGCCGCAGGATAGACCGCAGGCTAAAAGGTGAGATCTTGGCTGTTCTGGGCTGTGTTTTGTAGTCTTTTCTCTCTCTGGTTTTGGGCCGCAGGTACCTATGTCAATTGCAGAAGGTTGTCTCATTTCTGGGGTGCCGTAAGACCTAAGAGCTACCCTGTTATCAAGTCGCAATAGATGAAGTGACATTGCTGTTCAGAAAAGGAGAATGTTGCTCCTTGCTTATCAATCAAAGCCGCAGTTATGAGGATAAGATGCAGTGAGAAGGGTCTTCAACAACCCTAACCAGATAATCCCTCTTCAGTAATATGTCTCCAACTCGTGCCCGGATTGCAGTTTTGAGTGGACCATCTATTTGTCTAAGGGCTGTGACGTGAAATCTTCTTATCGGCAAGTCAGTTTTGACTTTAAGTCATTGTACTCTATCTCTCTCTCTCTGCTGAATATTTGATAGATTGATAATAAGAAGATTTGATCAAGGGTTTTCCCCATCTTGGGGTTTTTCCCTGGCTTGAGCCAAATTCTTGTGTTCTCTTCTCTTGGCTTATCTTCTGCACTTACGTTTAATGTTCTTTCATTAGTTTCTGTCATATGATGAGGATTAATGTGATTGTTTATGGATTAATGGAATTGATTCTGGGCTAATGATATAATGAAGAAACTAACCTAAGCAAAGAACATGTTAACTCAAAATTAACATGGGATTAGAGCTGAGGTGAGGACAAGCCCAAGCAAGAGAAAGCAATTTCTGAGAAGTATTGACAAGTCTCCACGACCTTCAAAAGTCAGAGGCACACCTAAGTCCGAGCTGCCATAATCTGGGTATGATCTTAAACACCGTGGCTGGGCAGAGCGTGGATTTTTGAGGGGCATATATATTATAAACCTTGATCTGGAGGACTGAGGGGCAAATCTAATAAAGCCGAGTTTCTTGACTAAGAAGTGGTATGAAAAATCAATTTTAGAGATCCAAATTTTTGGAGCACTGTAAATATACTATCTGGATTCTGGTTGGGAAAATGTTGAAGTTGCAAGCATCCAAGTGACCTAATACAAGTGCTCCAAAAAGTTGCAGAACAGTAAATCTGTGAAGAGCCCAAGAATTTGTGACTCAGCCTTGAGCCACATCTACCTACACGGTCCAAGTATGCTCAGTCACTTTGAAGCCAACTTGTTTTGAAAGCATGAGAAGTACAACAGTACAAAAAATAAAAAGGTCTCACTGTTGTATGGTCCCTGCACTGTATGGATTCATAATCATGGTATACTCACAACTCCTCAACTCTTTTATGAATGGTATCCTCTGCGTATTATATATACATATATATATCTAGGTTTGGCATTATATGCAGAACATTAGTGGCAACATATATACATTGGCATTATATATACATTGGTTTGACATCTATATCAAGAGCAACATCATATTGGCATGATAATATACATGTTGTAGAGCAAGAGCATTATTGGTATATCCTTATGTATCTCTGGGTTATGTGCAAAACCTTTGAAATGGAGGTTAATTTGTAGTTCTGCATTATTCAACCAAATATCCAAAGCTTTGAGCATCTTCTCATCTCTGGTATGTACTCCAATCATGTTTGATCAATGAAGTTATCAAAATTTAGTGAAGGGTCTGTTCTAGTAAGGCACTCAAAGCCTCCCTATTGGCAGCTATATCTATCCTAGAAGAAAAGAAAATCTTGTGTTCATGATCCAAAACTATTTGGCATTGTTTGATACATGTGCATCTATGACAAGCCCCGCAAACATCAGTCATCTCCTGTGTTTAGTCCAGAATCGACTTTGCTGTAAGGATATTTTGAGCATGAATCTGTATATAATCTTCTAAATGTGAGGCTCAAGCTTCTCTTCAAAATTCTAACCATTCAAATCAGCCTTAATGGAACTTAACTTGAGCCTCTGTCAGAATGGGAGAAGATCCGAGTCTCTCAATACATTTTTCTATGCATGAAGGAGACCCAAATCGATGGATTATTAGGCCTATTATCCTACAAGTGTTTTTAAGAAGTATCTCTACTTTGCTTTCTGCTTTGGATCAAAGCCTAAAAGGATTAAAACAACTCACAGTGACATATGCTGACCTGTGGAGACAATATGACCACCTGGGAATGAGATCCATGATGTGTTCCTTTATCAGTATCGTATCTAGCTCATATAAAGATACACATCTGAGCTTATTATATCAGTTAAGCCATCCTTTGGTTCCCTGCTGAAAGATCTCACCCATGAAAATTCTATGGAAGACTCTTTCTGATCATAGAACTTTTTCACTCAACCCTAATGCATGCCTAGAGCAGCAGCAATAATGTTTGCATGATCTATCAATCAATACTTCTGCAGCATTGCAAATCCCATCTGGATTGATTTTCTTATGTGACTCAACAGATCTGAAGTATACTCTTGAATGATTACTCCTAGTATGGTTTGTTTTGGATCACTTGCATTTCTGTTTCAGATAAACCCTCATACAAAATTATAGTAAGATCCACTATCAGGGTAATGCGATGAGTTTTGTCCACAACGCAGCATATCATGTCCTGAACAGTAATGATCTTTCTAACTTCTGTTCGGGTGCTGACCATTGATATAGTTGGATAGATCTTGTGAATTTGTCTGCAGAGGTTATGGGCTCCAGCTTAACATTGAACTTGAGCTTCATGAGAGTTGACACAGATACATTGAGGGTTTGGCCTTGATGGAGTAATCTGCCTATGAACCAGGCATAGTATTAACCTTCCATAGGTCAGCAACCTTCAAACAGGATGTGACCTCAATTGATATTTGATGTGATGAAAAATTGATTGCGGCGGTAAAACCTTGATAGCAGCAACCTTTTGATATGTGGCAGTGTCCCTGAACTTTGTATGACAGTATAAGATGGCGATGACCTCTTCTTAGTATAGATACTTGAAACTGTCAGAAATTCAGAAGCCAAGAAAGTATACAGTATAAGCAACTCTGGAAATATCCTCTTTTAAAGATCATGGACCAAACCAGCAACATTCATGATTTTATTTGAATCATTGAAGAAGGATGGTTGTATGGATGCAGATATAAATAGGACCTCCGTATAATGGATTAGTAGCAGTCATGAAGCAGCTGGATGATTGGATGATCTCATGGGAGGATTTCTTCAGCTTGGCTGAAGAAGGACCATGATGATGATTTTCTATCTGATTTGGAGCAAGCATTACTGAAGTTTTCCGTCACGATTCCAGTATGATAAAGTCTCATCGTAAAGATGAGGACCAGATTGGTTAAGTCTGTATATCTAATTGAAGCAAGACTTCAGAGGGAGCCATAGGATCCCTGGTAAAATATATGGTTGTCCATGGCACATGGATCAAAGAAATAATGTCATGAGAAGTTGCAGGTTGCAGATAGCTTGATGATTATAATTTGGGCAGAGTCTCTTTCCTGATATTTAGAAGGAGCCATGATCAAAAATGCACCTTTAATGATGTTTGTTTACCTTATGGTATCAATATAAATCTTCTAAAGCCAACATGGAAACCTCTGATACATTGTCTCCTGCACTTAAAAGCCTGGATGTGCCTAATATATTGAATAGTTGTTTATGGTCAGAAATTCACTACTGGAATACAAGATTCCTTGGATTTTACCATGTTAACTGAGTTGGAAATATGGAGAATGGAAAGAGCACATCTTGGAGTTGTATCTTCTGGGATCCACCCTTATCATGGATGAATCAAAACCTGAATTTTGTTGCTCTGGGAGCACTGTTGAGGTTGAATGTATAAAGCAGCAAGCATGGCTTATTACGAAGACATCTGACAAAGCCCTTCAATGAGCCATCTGGATTCTGAAGCATGTGCTGGAAACCTCCGTTGTATATTGGGATTCACCTTTCAGAGAATCTCGTCTTCCACGGCCGCTTTAGCGTATTGGCATCAGGGTCCACTTTATTTGAGATTTGCTACATCTGGGAGCAATCAAGCTCCATCATTTCAAGACGGATGTGCAGGTTACTCATCAAACCTCTTATTAAGGTCAACTTCATCTTCCTTCAGAGAGAGGTTGAGAATTGTGGAAAGAACCTACTATGAGGGTCTCGGTTGAACATTGAGCTCTAGGAACTCTTGGGGGCTTGGGGTACTTATTGAGCTGTGAGCAACCATAGGGTGAGTGGTTCACCTTCCCCTGTGGCGGATGAGATATGCATAGGATGAGGGGTTCACCTTCTCCTACGGCATATGAGCAGGATGAGTGGTTCACCTTCTCTTGCGGGTACCCCAGTGAGATATGCATATATGCATTTGTTGACATGTTGGTGGGACATGGTTCATCCTTTCCCCACATGTAGGATGCTCATTCCCTACGAATGATGGTTGACATGTCTGTGGGATGTGGATCATCCTTCACCACGTGTAGGATCCTTCCTACTATTGTTGGTTTGCATGCATGTAGGACATGGTTCTTCCTTTTCCTACTCTCGGTGTTTTGCATGCGTGTAGGAGGTGGTTCATCCTTTCCCTACATATGGTTATGATTTGAGTTTGTAGGATGTGGTTTATCATTTCCCTACATGTGATTGTGATGTGTGTGATTATGAGTAGGATGTGATATATTCTTTCCCTACTGGTGTTTCCACATCATCCTACCCATGTAGTCTGGGACACATGGGAAGTACCTCTCATCTAGCCAATGAGTTGGGAAAAGTGGTTAGGGACCATAGCACTACCGATGGACGCACCACGTACTGTCATACTCCCTATGCCAGGATGCATGGTGTTTATCTACTTGATCTGGGATCAATTGAGTTTCTACCTCCAGACTGACTTTTGTCAGTAGAGAGTGGCAAGGTCTTGTGACTCACTCTCGATCAATTCTCTTTTATTATTCACATCAGTGTTCAGTAGAGCAGAGAAGAAAAAGATGGTTCATGATGGCAAGATGGCATGATGATCTATGGTCGCAGATGGATTGGCAGGTGCAATTCTCCCTAGTTGAGAGGGAGTGTTAAAATTGGAAACTAGGGCCAAATTCCACTTTGACCAACTCCTATGGAAAATATAATTGCAGCATTGAATTCCTCTCATCGAGAGGACCAAAATCGATCTAAAGATCGTTAAATTTGAACAAGGAAAATATTTGTTTATTCAAAAAGAAATTCTATAGGTCATGATTTTGTTTAGGTTGGAAAAAATTGAAAATTTGAATTTTGAATTTGCCTCCAAAAGCTAAGTCAAATCATCACGTCTAAATTATATAAGGGAACTCTCCATACCTCATTTGACACATCGATCAAGCAATATCATCACAAGGTTCTTTGATCTAGCCGCAGGAAGAAGGGACTCCAAGCGAAGGAGGAATAGGGTTGATGTTTGGGTTTTTCATGACTGTTTGGTAGACCGCATTTAGGACATAAGGCCGCAGGATAGACCACAGGCTAAAAGGTGAGATCTTGGCTATTATGGGCTATGTTTTGTAATCATTTCTCTCTCTAATTTTGGGCCGCAGGTACCTATGTCAATTGCAGAATGTTATGTCTCATTTCTGGGGTGCCGTAAGACCTAAGAGCTACCCTCTCATCAAGTCACAATAGATGAAGTGACATTGTTGTTTAGAAAAGGAGAATGTTGCTCCTTGCTTATCAATCAAAGCCGCAGTTGTGAGGATAAGATGCAGTAAGAAGGGTCTTCAACAACCCTAACCATATAATCCCTCTTCAGTAATATGTCTCCAACTCATGCTTAGATTGCAGTTTTGAGTGGACTATTTTTTTTAAGGGCTGTGATGTGAAATCTTCTTATCGGCAACGTCAGTTTTGACTTTAAGTCATTGTACTCTATCTCTGTCTCTTTCTCTGTTGAATATTTGATAAATTGATAATAAGAATATTTGATCAAGGGTTTTCCCCATCTTGGGGTTTCTCCCTGGCTTGAGCCAAATTCTTGTGTTCTCTTGTCTTGGCTTATCTTCTGCACTTACGTTTAATGTTCTTTCATTAGTTTCTGTCAGATGATGAGGATTAATGTGATTGCTTATGGATTAATGGAATTGATTCTGGGCTAATGATATAATGAAGAAACTAACCTAAGCAAAGAACATGTTAACTCAAAATTAACAGGGCAACACCTAGGGCAAGAGATTTTATGGACAAAATCTAAGTGGATGCCCACCAAATTTGGAGGTCATGTAGTCAAGACCCTAGGCTTGATGTTTTGGCTCTTCAATTACCACACATCTCTTCCATGGCAATTTGCTCTTAAGCCCTAGTTAGACGTCCTACCTTAAGAGGACCGAAATTTTCAAGAGAAGATTTATGGATAAGAAATAAGGTTGACCATCAAGGACTTGGATTAGTGCCTTGTCCTTTGGGCATATGGAGTCTTAGGAGGCTCAAGATGAGCTAAATTATCTCTATGGAGCCCTAAAATTGATGCCCTAGGTACCAATTCCCAACATTTATCCACTTCAAAAGATAATAGAGTTTGATGGAGAGTTTAAATATTCCTCCACTAAGAATATTCATTACATGTCATACAATGAATACCATATGCAATACTCAACTAGAAAGCCTTTCACAAATTGATTTTCAACAATTAGGGCACAATTCAGCATATTCTAGAAGTAACAATTCCATACATTAGACAATTTCAAAAGAAAAATTCCATCAACAATTTCAAAAGAAAAATTCCATCAACATTAAGCACTTACAAGAGAACATGTAATATATCCATCCATAATCCAAGAAGTACCTCCAAGGACAAGATCGAATTAGCTTCCAAATATCGAAATGCATCCAAAGATCTCCAATAGCCAAGAAGGAACAAGTGCGAAATTCTTCTAAGAAGTCAAATTGTCCAAGAGATGATGATGAGAGAGAGACACATGAACTCTCTCTTATTTATACATGTCTAATGAATGTTAAATTAGCCTAAAACCTCCTCTTAGTTGTCAAATTATGGGAAAAACTAATTGAGGTTACAAGCCAACCTCATAGCCAATGTAAAAACATAAGTAAACACCCACAATAGGGTTGAAATGATGACATCATCCATGTGTGGGCCATTTGGACGCCTGCATTGAGCTCTTCTGGTGCCAAGTTGAGTGAAGAGGGCTCCAAAAATCAGTTTCTAGGGGTTGGCCCCTATATCTCCATGCAAATCATCGTGTGGACCCAAGTTTTGTGTTTGGGGCACAAATGGGTCTCATGGGTCTGTTGGTGCTAGAATAAGCTGGCTCTGCTCCAACGTTGAGGGCTCAAAGGATGGAGCTAGCCCTCCCATGTCTCAAGGAGTGAGACAAACCTCATTTGGGCCTCATATTAGCCGCCACAGCTTGTAAGTACTGGTAAGCCGGTTGGGGGTATGCTGGTCTAGGTGCATCATTTCGTGAATAATGTGAGGCAAAACACAAACTGCTGGACTACTATAGGTGCCCATGGAATGGAATGATGCTCTGCAAGTGATAAGAGTCCCATGGCTCTCAACGCTTCACCCGAAGGGTGTCATACACTCCTCTAGTGGACTTGGGCCCCAGTTAAGTTGCCAAGCCTATGATGAAACCACCTTCCAATCACAAATAATGTCCAGTGCTGCATCTTCACCATTAGGTAAAATTAATCATTAGTGCATCTATGTGAACCAAGCTCATTAATCAAGGGCAAGTTGAGACTTCATATGGGGCTCCTTTTCCAATTTTGGGGCTTTGATCACGTAATAGTGTTACCTCCCTAGGTAGGAGTGTCTAATAACCGATCCTATTAGATGTTCCCAGCCCCCAAGGGGGAATACATGTCCTTGTTACATCCTTCAGTTAATAGGTGGCATGTGAATACTGATGAAACAAATGGGGACGAAGGGGTCTTAGGGCCAAATGCCATGGGTACAAGGATAACAATTATGAGGGAAGTCCACATATTGGGTGCATAAATGTGAGGAGGGAGCAATTGTGGTTACATGAGTTACCCCAAATTTTATCTTAACACCCATTTATTTGCCTTTTTTTTTTCTTGGTTTTTATTTGTATTACCGCTCGAAGCTCCAGGAAATGAGAGCATGTTGTGTATGGCGTAAAGCAGTTATTACCCCCTTAAAGGTGGGCCAGAGCATCACCCACTAGGGGTTGGAACATGCATAGGTTCCTTCTATGATGTGAGGGGCATTGATGGGCCCTAGGAACCAGGATGATGGCCATATTGGTAAGGGGTAGAGCTCATGTTTGGCTTTTGCCCACGTGCTATATTAAATGTCCCAACCATTTTTTGCATTTAATGATTTTCTTTTTCTTTTTGTTTCTTGCTTGTGGCCATAATATGCTTTTAACTTTCTTTTAGCTGCATCAACCTTCTGGGCAACGTTTCTAGGCCCACCCAAGTATGTGGACAAGGGGAGGGGGTGTGCCAGTGCCTTGTGGACCCGAAAAAAGGAAATGGTAGAATAGGGCTTGTAATGTGTGGAGGGGAGTGAAAACATATGGACGGGAAAACGGGACGGTGCTACTAAAATCGGGGTTTCCCAAGTAGTGCCCTTCCTAAAGCCATAAGCCAATAGGTGAGATCCCACGGGACTAACATTGAAGATTAACCCCCTATTTAAGGTGAGGGAACAAGACCACAGTCAAATTCTTCCAAGTCACCCAATAATCCATGCCTAAAATGCCCAAATGAAGAACAAGCATAAGCACCCGATTGCATAATGAAAAACATACCTTTTGGGTCAAATTTCCTACCTTCTAACATATGCTCTTGAAAAATAAGCGAGGAAACATACAACCGATGCAGGAGGTGGTGATCAAGTGGCACATCACATCGGCGACAAGGTGGTTGCTGGCTATTGACTGGAAAAAGATGAATAGGTGAAAAATTCTGCTAGGGGTACCCACTTTTGGTGGGTAACAGTGCTTATTTAACATAATAATTTGAAATGCACTAATTTCCTATTGTAGGCCTTATTTGACATAAATGGCATTGTACAAATACTATAGCAAAACCTTTGATTTATGGCACTACATGACGAAAATAATGAACTTACAAACAAAATATCTCAATTACACATGGTTTTATTTTTACATAACAAATTTCTTGTGTTTATGGACAACAATTTTGGTATATTTTGCAAAATTTGGTTTCATCGGTTGTTTGGATTATTGATGTTATTAGCTCAGATAGGTGCTTCTGCATAAGCTTGGTTTCTAGCATGCAAAATATTTTCCTAGTGCGTAGGCCATAGAGTTGGAGGCTGAGATTTTCTAGGGCTGAGTTATTTTCTTGGCCAACCAAAATTCTCTAGAGGCCATAAATCTAGTGGGTTGTTTTCAAGGTTCAAGTGTGTTGTATTTTTTGTGTATTTTTTTGTGGGTCAAGGCCCTAATTTACCAAATTAATGAAAGTGAAGGAAGATTTGTTGGGGCAAAAAAAAATTGCTATTCTTGTGGTTGATTTTCCTTTTTTTTTTTTTGCAATTTATTTTTGAAAGTTTAAACTTAAAAATACTAGTGTATTTATCTCAACTAGTTTTTAGAATTTTATTTGAGCAAAAATAATTTATGGGTTTAAAATACTTGTGGGAGAAAAATAAATTAGATTTGGTGTTAAAAGTTATCATGGTATTAGAGCACGAGAAACTTTGAGGGGAAGCTCAAATTGTTACAAGGGTTTATAGCAACATATTTTTTTTCCTAGCAACATATTTTTTGGGGTTTTGTTTTTTGATGTTAAGGTTTGCAAGGATGGCTGTAACAGGGTTAAGATATGAATATTGGTTGGAGGGGGCATCCAACTATAGTCCTTGGAAGGAGATGATAGCATTTGTGTTAATGAAGAATGGGATTTGGGAGTTTACGAGTACCACTCTCACTCCTATTGATGCTGCAGAACTGACCATCTTTATCCAAAAATATGTGAAGGCCAAAACAATTATCCTGGATGTTATCCTAGATGGTGTAAGTGATCATGTGATCCCTCATCTCTCCATGAAGAAATTGGCCAGGGAAATGTGAGAGACTTTGACCAAACTATATCAAACGAACAATGCAAAAGGAATAATGGTGTTGAAGGAGCAGATGGGAAACACCAAGATGTCCAAGTTAGATATAGTTGCTACATATCTAGCCAGTTGGTTGAGACGAGTTGGTTGTAGTTGGAGAGAAAGTGTTAAGATGAGGAGATGGCGAGTACATCCTTGAATGGATTTTCCAAGCCATGGGCATCCTTTGTCAAAGGGATCATACCACATGACAGTCTACCTAATTGGAAGAGGTTATGGAATGACTTATACAGGAGGATATTTGAGAGGAATCTCTTCATGGGAGCCTATCTAAGGATGATTGTGAGAACCTTGCCCTTGCCATTAAGGCAAGGAAGGGAAGGGCAAGAAGAACACAGGAGGAAAGAGTACCTCAAGAGTTGGGGAGAAGGAGGACATGGACAAAGTCAAGTACTTTGCATGTCACAAATTTGGCCACTATGTAGGTCAATATCCAAACAAGAAGGGCAAGGGGAAAACTCAGGTAACAACTTCAGCAGGCTCACAAGTGATTGAGTTTTCCTCCAAGTTTGAGAAGGAGTTCTCACTGGTGTCTTGTATTTTTGGCACCATAGCCAAGGGTGCATGGTTTATGGACAATGGTGCTTCTCATCACATGATGAGATCACATGATTTGTTCACTAATATTTTAGAGGCAGTCTCAAAGCTACATGTGGAGTGTGGCAACAATGCTAGTTGTGTAGTAGAGGGGATTGTCACTATCCAATTTCAACTAGAGTTATGGGAGCTTTTGGAGGTGATGGAGGTATTGCTTGTTCCAGGACTGACCAAGAACCTTCTAGCAGTCTCATCCATGGAGGACAAGCAGTGCGAGGTGTTCTCTACAGATGGACAGGTATTTGTCAGGTTGAGAGATTCCAATTTAAGCACATGTTCAGTGATTGGAAGGAGAGAAGGGAACCTATATATGTAAAGGGGTCAACCAATACGAGCACTGGTTCATGATAGTGATAGCTTGTGCGAGTTATAGCACATTTGCATCACAAGGATTTACTAATTTTATGGGAGATTATCACTGGTCTTCTTGAGTTCAACGTGGAGCAACAAAGTGTTTGCAATTGGTGTGCTTTGGGAAAGTATATCAAGACTACTTTCCCAAGCAATGATTCTAGATCCAAAGGGATGTTGGATCTAGTGCATCCAGATGTGTGTGGTTCTATGTCAGTGGGGTCCTTGAGTGGGTACAACTATTATGTTACTTTTATAAATGATTATTCTAGGAGGACATGTAGCTACTTCAGGAAGGCCAAGAATGAGGTCTCCAGTCGAGTTTGGGACTTCAAAGTTCTTGTGGAGAACTAGATATGGAGGAAGGTCAAAGACATTAGATCAGACAATGGGGCTGAGTACACCTCTAATGAGTTCAAGGAATTTTGTAGAGAGGTAGACATCAAGAAAGAGTTGATAGTTCCTTACAACCTGCAGCAAAATGGCGTGGTTGAAAGGAAAAACAGGGTCATCGTTGGGGTTTCTAAAGCCATGATCGATGATTAGGATTTTCCTATGTTCTTGTGGGTAGAAGCATGTAATACAACATTCGATATTCAAAACATGAGTCCTCACAAGGTCTTGGGGGACAAGAATCTTGATAAGGTGTTAACAGGAGCGAAACTGGAGGTGATGCATTTTCATATCTTGTGTTGTCCAGTGTATATCCATGACCATCAGAGAAGAGGACGCAGTTGAAGCCCTCAAGATTGAAGGGCATCTTTGTTGGTTATAGAGAGACTTCCAAGGCTTACATGGTGTACGTCCCATTACAGGAGAAGACTATTATTAGCAGGGATGTGAGATTTGAGGAGCACAAAGCCTCGAGGAAGGACATGATACAATACTAGCAGTGACCGACAATAAGGAGCGAGAGGCTCTAAAGGTTGAGGAGAGGCCAGTAGCACTAGCAATAGGTACTCAATCTTCAGATCAGGAGTAGGAGCAAGCATCACCTTCTACTTTTGCCAAGAGGAGGCTGAGATGGTTGAAGCATGCTCTTAGGGATGTTGAGGAGCATGTGAAGGCTCCTAGGAGGATGTTCAAAGAGAGTAGACCACTGAGATAGTTTCCTAGTTACATTGCTCTCATGAGTGACTTCATTGAATCTAAGCTTAGCGGTTATGATGAGGTAACGAGATAATAGCTTTGGAGATATGCCATGGTGGAGTATGGTTACATCATGAAGAATGATGTGTAGGACATTGTGCCGAGGTAGGAGGGAAAATAAATGGTTAGTTCAAGATGGATCTTCAAAATCAACATGCTACAGATGGCATCATTGAGAAGTACAAGGTTAGGTTCATGGCAAGAGGGTTATTCTAGAAGGAGGGAGGGGATTATGAGGACACATTCACTCCAATTGCCAAATACACTTCTATCAGGGTTGTTATGTCTATATCCTCAGAGATGGGGTGGATGATACATTAGATAGATGTGAAGACAACCTTGTTCAATGGGGTTATTGAGGTGGAGGTGGAGATTGAGCAGTCACAGGGATTTGAGGTGCATAGGAGAGAGTCACATGTTCGCAGGTTGAAGAAGGCACTATATGGACTCAAGTAGGTACCAAGAGTCCTATACTCAAGGATTAATGGGTATCTGTTGGCATGGGCTTCACCAAGAGTGAGGTAGGTCCCAACTTGTATTACACACTTGGTGGATATGATCCACTCATTCTAGTGTTGTATGTGGATGGCCTCTTTCTTACAGGGTCAAAGAAGCTCATAGAGATGTGCAAGTGGGATATTGTGACAAAGTTTGAGATGAAGGAAATTGATATGATGCACTGCTTTTTGGGATTGGAGGTGTGGCAACAGACAGGTGAGATCTTCTTTGGACAACGGAAGTATGCAATTGAGATCTTGAAGAGATTCAGGATGGAGTATTATAGGTCTATGTCAACACCTGTAACTACCAACTTGAGGAAGCTGAATTCTTATGAGTTAGATTTGGTGGATCCCACATTATATAGGAAGCTGATAGGTTCTTTGATGCATTTGTTCAACAATAGGCAAAATATTTGCTTTGCTATGAATACATTGAACCAATTTATGGTGGAGTGAAGCAGTGGTAGTGAAGCATGTGCTCAAGTATCTTCGAGGTACAATGGAGTATGGACTTAGTTATGTCAGGAGTGGTGGAGTGCAAATAGGAGGCTACATGGACTCAAATTGGGCTGAGAGTGCTATAAATAGGAAAAGAAACTCAGGGTGTTGCTTCCGTTTTAGGTCAGTAGTGATTTCATGGTTTAACAGGAAGCAAAGTTTAGTGGCGCTCAACTCAGTAGAGGCCAAGTACATGGTCGTGAGTTTGGCGAGTTGTGAGGCCATTTGGCTTCGCAAGATGCTCACAGGGTTATTTGGTATTGAGTTGGATTCAAAGGTGATTCACTTTGACAATCTTAGCTGCGTCAAGCTCTCGAAGAATCCAGTGTTTCATAACAGGTCCAAGAATATAGAGATCAGGTATCACTTCATCAAAGATAGGGTCTATAGGGCAGTTGTGAAGCTTCAATACATATCCACAAATGAGCAGGTTGTAGATATTCTCGCCAAGCCCTGGTGAAGGGGAAGTTTGTTTTCCACAAAGATGAGCTAGGGGTGGTGCAGAACACCTTCCTTGCTAGGAGGGTGTGTTAATGTTATTAGCTCAGATAAGTGCTTTTGCATAGGCTTGGGGTCTAGCATGCAGAAGATGTTAGATTGCTTCTTTAGGTGCTTGCTTGAGAGGAGTAAATGTTATTATGATTTTTTTCTTAAGTTTAACTTAGGAAAATCACTTTAATTAATTTAATTGATCAATGTTGGCTCCTAGAGCCAGATTGACCAAATCCATCCTTATTTTTGGGTTGTATATGGACCCAGGACACATGTTGAGGAGGAGCATTGAAGCATTGGATGCTTGTCTTGAAAAGCAAGAGGCCATGTGATGAAGAGTGCTTAACATTGGAGGACATGCGTGGAGAGAGCACCACTTGAGGAGCCTTGTCTTGATATGTGTACACCTTGGAGAGAGAGACCTTGACTTGTAGACCTTATCTTGAGGATTAGATTAGGTGCTCGTGGACTTAGCCCACTCCACTATTGTTGGACCCTCCCACCTATTCTATATAAAGGGAGGAGAGAGTTCGTAGTCGTACTAGTGATGTAGAAGTGTGTGAAATTTCATTAGATCAATTTTATCTTGAAGGTGAACTTAGCTTTTTTCCTTGCACTTGTCTTTATGCAAGGAAGGCGCTAGGTTGGAGTCCTTGTGTGAGGACGACTTAGGGTTTATGGCAAAGAATTGTTATAGGAGACTTGGAGCACTTTGCTTGGAAAGCTTTTGTGAGGCGAAATTGGTGAAAAATCAACGATGCATTTATAGCAAAGAATTGTTATAGGAGACTTGGAGCACTTTGCTTGGAAAGCTTTTGTGAGGCGAAATTGGTGAAAAATCAACGATGCACTTGGTGTTGATGTTAGCTTGTTGTGAACGCTTTGGGGTGGCTAGATAGCTTTGTGGGATGCCTTGCTTGGCCTTTTATATTGTTGGTTAGGGTTTTCTATTGCTATTGGATGCCCTAGCTGTTGATTTTTGTAGCATCGGAAAGTGCTCTAAGCCCCAAATTTTGTGGAGAGGCCTAGACACCGGTATTCCAAAGAACCCAAAAACCATTTGTGAAAATTCTACTCGGTTAATGTTTTATTAAAATAATTAATTATTTTAATGGAGACCTTAAGTCTAAACTTAGGGAAAATTAAATAATTAAAGGACATTAATAAAAGATAGTGAGAATAATCTAGAAAAGGCGGAGATCAAGTCTAATATAACCTTAGTCGTTGATTAGACATCTAATCTCGACCGTTGATTTCTCAATGAGAAGGCTATAGAGGAAGGCTTGAGGGTCATTTGGAAATAGACACATGGAGTGAATCTTGAGTTCGAATTCTTCTAACGGAGCAGTGCTCAGACAAAGATCAGATCCAAGTGATTCAGTGCAGTGAGGGGCAGAGTAGCTTCCAGAGAGAAAGCTTTTCTAAGCCGGAGAATCATCAATAGAAAGAGGCAGGAAGACATCCTGCAGAACCAATGCAGAGCTAGTCAGGCTAATGCAGAGCCAGTCAGGGCTGCGCAGAGGTTCTGAGATTCAGCTCTCGAATCAGATCCAGACGCTGGAAGCCGGGGTGTGAGACCGGGAGGCCCAGATCTGTGAGTTTGGGAGCCAGATCGATCTGTTGCTGGGGTGACGCAGTGCCTAGAGGCAACTTTTCCAGTGACCGGATCAGCCGAATTTTCCAGTGATTGTGTGAGGTAAAACTCACAATTTCTTTATGCTAGTATTTCTTTCCATAACTGAATAACCCTTGAGGTATTCAGAGTTGTATTAAGGATTTGCTATTGCTTAATAATACAAATCTTCAGATCTGCTGCATCAGTTTTCCTGCATTGGTTTTTTTTGGGGACTTGTGTCCAAAAATAATTGTTCTATGTGTGATTGATTTCTTGCTCAGTTTCCTTGTTTCAGAATCATATTTTATTCAGTGTAGATTTCTTCAATAGTTACTTCAATCATTCAGATCCGAATTAATTTTGTAAAAGTAATTTACATAATAGGAGAAGTACACTTAGTTGTTGCAGTAGGATTCCTTAGATTGTGAGATCTAGGATTTTTCACATTAGCTAAGGTTTGGAGGCATGGAGAGTCCTAGCTTGTAATAATCTTGAAGGACTATCTAGTATCTTGTACCAGCATGTGATAAGCTGTTGGTATTTGCTTGTCACTTCATTCTTATGTCTAAGAAGTGTACTTTGTTGTTCAAACTTTGTATACTTGCAGATATGATTTTAAGCTAAGAGAGCAAATTTGTGGTTGTAAAAAATCTTCTGTTATTATTTTCAGATCTTTTGTATTTGGGGATTGTTCACAAAGGGCTGGAAACATAGTTCCCTTGAAGCACAGTTGTATGGTGTTTATTTTCTGAGTGTTTGGGCAATTGGATTTCCTGTATTTGTGTGTTTTTCTCCCTGAAGGCCCAACTTAAGTTTCTTTCTGTTAATCTTTTGATCCCCTCTTTTTTTTGGTTACCTAGATTTCCCTGGGGAGAATGGTCCCTTTTTGTGGATTACTTCACTTTCTTTTCAAGATTTGCTTCCTTTGATTTCTTAGGACATGCCTATTTGAAATGACCATACTATTAAAAACATTTGCACTTAAAGGGAATATTGAAATATTCTCATAGTTGATATCTTTCTCCTAGACCAATGAACATAGCCTTGGAGTTAGTTTGTTTGCTAACGGTTTTCTTAGATCCCTGTTTATGCAAATTCTGGCATAGGTCGCCCCAACATTTTGTCTTGTAGTTTTGCCATTTTTGCTTAGGATTGAAGAGAATCTCTTATACCCTTGAATGAATACTCATTTGCATCACTAGGAATGAGTGGTGATTGCAATGATATTAACTTCTGCTCTTGGACTAAGGTTACCAGAAATGCCTAGAGAATGGGCCTGAAACGTTGCTCCCCATTTTCGAAACGGAAATGGGTACGATCCTCATCCAAAACGTTGTGGAAACATTTTTCTACTGTTTCAAAAAATTAGAAATTCTGTATCTGGAAGTTGATACGTTTCCAAGGGTTTTATTGGATCCATTTCCGAAAATCTGGAAACAGATCCACGAAAATTGTGACCTGTTTACGTATTTTTGGAAACAGATCCACCCTCAAAACGTTAAAAAGTGCCTAGAATGCAGAGATTTTCGTGTCAGAGGTTTAAGTTTTAGGTTTTAACTTTTAACCTATCCGCCTTTACTTTAGCACCAAGTGATTTGTTCCTTAACCTATCTCGATTCCCTTAGTTATTTTTCATTCGGGAGTCGATCGACGTTGTTGGAGTCGCTGTGACCCATCGTCACCATAGACCAAGCACCTAAGTAGGCTCTTAGAGAGCTACCATGACACGTCATCGCCATAGACCGAGCAATGAGCACCCGAGCTGCTGTGACCCACTGTTGGAGGAGCCGCCATTACTTGAGCTTAAATAGTCAATACAGGTTTGAGTCTTCGACTTTTAACTTTTTTGAAGCGATATTGACTTGTTGGCACCATTTCCTTAAGTTGTATATACTATAGAGTTGTACCACATGTAATTTTTATCTTTATATGAAATAAAATTACCAATAATCTTCTCTTGAATATATATAGAGAGTGCGATAAAGTAGAAAGCATATGAATCAATGAATGCTATGAAAAAAATTCTGAAGTTGTAGTAATACCCCCCCCCCAAAAAAAAATTGGGAAATTCGAAGTGCATTAATGTTTCCTAATCTAAATTTGCATTATAGAATAGTCACTAAATTACTTGGTACCAAGCAAGAAGTATAATTCTCCAAATAATAATATCTTTCCAAATATCACCCTTTAAATGAAGTTTGTGTAGTCATATTATTTATTTACCAATTCTAATATTGTTGACAAACCACCATGACAAGGCCTTAGGTTTTTTCATTTATTCTCAATATTCATCCCTATCTGCCAATTTGGAGCATTGTAGGGACAACATTTTCGTTTCTCTCAACTTTGTTAGATTTGCTCTCTTGTTAGCCTAATGAAGGCTGAATTTTAGGCTGCAGTAATAAACATTAATTGGATTTTCTATATCTTTACTCTTCTCCTTTTACATTGTTCATTGTTGATGCTTATGTTTAGCTTTGGTTATATTTTTTTCTTAAGTCAGGCATCTAGCAATCCCTAGGTTAAAGCAACATTCTTGCAAAAATGTCTATTTGTGCAAAGGACAATTATTTTGATCATTCATATAAATTAAATCATTAATACAATTTCAATTTCAATTTCAACAAGGTTGAATCAAGATTTCACCATAAGACTATAAGTTTTAACTAGAGCAATTTGTAATTGTCAACTTTATTTTGCAGTTTCCATTTACATTTTGTAATTGAATCTGCCCCTAAAGTTGATCCAAAGTCGCTACTTCGGAAATATGTAACTGTTATTGGGAAGATCCAAAGAGGGGGATCATTGGCATGAGTTTACAGTGAGTGTCAAAAGGAGTTTAAGGGTTCATACACCTGGGTTAAAGCACATTTACTTGGGTTTAAGAGGCAATAGGATTCGAATATACACTGGCCCACCGAAAGAGACCGGGACAAAAGGAAAATGTTTAAGCAAGGAAAAACTTGCAAAATATTAGAAAGAACAAGATGAGCAGATGCTAAAGCAAATGAGGCAAATCCTACCTTTCAATTCAAACGACCAACAAGGTTGGGAGCATCTTCATCAAAGCCTCCACTTCCCTCTTATGGAATTGACAACCTTAGTTCAAAGCGATCTAATTTGGTACCACTTGAAACGAGTTTTAATAATGATGCTCGAGAGAAGGCAGATGCAACTATAGGTCAATGCATTTATGCAAATGGTCTTCCCTTTAACCTTGTGTGATCTCCTTATTGGGCAAAGATGATCAAAGCAGTGAATGAAACCCCAAAAGGGTACAAAAGCCTTGGATATGAGAAGGTTTGCACTACATTTTTGTGTGCTGAAAAGTTAGATTTGGAGGCTAAATTAAGCCCCATTCATAATTCATTGCGCATTTCAAGGGTGTCCATAATTTCTGATGGATGGAAAGATCAAAGAAATAGGTTTTTGATCAATGTGATTGCTCAGAGCCCAAAAGGGGCAATGTTTTTGAAGACAATGGATTGTGATGGCAGCTGAAAGATTCCCAATTCATTGTTGACATCTTGATTGAAGCAATTGAATTTGTGGAACCAAAAAATGTTGTCTAGGTAATAACTGACAATGCAACTGTGTAGAGAAAGAGACCTAATTATTGAAGGCAAATATCAGTACATCTTTTGGACGCTTTGTGCTGTACATTCATTGAGCCGCATGTTGAGCAAGACGGGGAAGCAAATTGAGTGATTTCGAATTTTTTTTGAAGAGGCAAAATAAATTCAAGCCTTCATCACAAACCACCACATGTCCCAAGGCATCTATAGGGAATTTGCAAAGTTTGAGCTCCTTAAGGTACCTAAACTTTAAAGTT
The DNA here is from genome assembly GCA_034641835.2 of Pinus albicaulis. Taxonomy (NCBI): domain Eukaryota; kingdom Viridiplantae; phylum Streptophyta; class Pinopsida; order Pinales; family Pinaceae; genus Pinus; species Pinus albicaulis. The sequence continues at coordinate 41,155,015 of CM076579.1, read as the reverse complement.
TATTTCATTAATTCTAATTTATATGACTCTAAATTCAGATATGTAAATTGGATTCTCAAATGTCATGATTCATGAATCATAACAGGTAGTCAATCAATTATAATTTTTAATTTATTGAAACATTGGCACTTGCAGTTTGCTGAGACTCGTTTTTGCTTCTCACATCACAGTCTTAACAAGGCTTATGCAGGTGAAAGAAGCATTACAGTCAATGGTATGCAATTCTCTTTGGAATCAATGGAAACCATCCCAATCTGAAAGAGCACAAGTAGTCAAAAGGTTGGTTGTTGATGATGAATGGTGGGATAGGGTGGAGCAGGGTTGCGGGGAAGCTTCAACCCCCCCTCGTTCCCGTTTCCGAAACGTGCTCCATGCGGGAGCGTTTTGGAAACGTTCAGAAATGCGCTCTCGAAAACGCTCCCTGAGGGGAGCGTTTTCGGGAGCGCGTTTCCGAACCTCTTAAAACACTCCCTGCCTTTTCGGGAGTGTTTCTGGAAACGCTCGGGAGCAAACGCTCCCTGAGCGCTTCCGGCGTTTAAAAAACGCTTCAGGAGCGTTTTTTAAATGCCGGAAGCGGTCGGGGAGCATTCGCTTCCGAACGCTCCGCGGAACAAAAAACGCTTCCCGCCGGGCGCAATTTTTTTTCAATGAAAAAATGATTTGTTTATAATGGGGGGGGTTTCATTTTATTTTTTATCGTTTGTTGAGTGTTGAGAGAGAGAGCAAGAAGAGACAAGGAGAGCAAGCTGCAAGGCAACAGGAGGATTGCAGGAAAGAGGTAGGCCTTCTAATCCAATTTTGTATTTTCTAGGATGAATTTGTAGGTTGTTTAAAAATGAAAACTTGATTTTTTCTTGAATGTTGCATTTTATTGGGTTTAAAACTTAAAAAATGAATTGTTTTTTTCTTATGTTGCATTTCCTATTCCCATTTGCCATTTTTCCATTTGTTTTGCAGGCTAAAAACTTGAAACTTGTTTCCATCATGGCTATATGGCTAGGGATTTTCCTCATGTTGGTTCCTTTCTTTGTGATAATGGTGTTGGAGAGTAGTAGAAGAAAGAGGCAAATCAGAGAAGAGGAGGATGAAGAGGGTTATGGTGGATTTGAAGAAAATCCTGAAGAGGAGGATTATGTTGAGGAGGAAGTGGGGAGTGGAGAACATGAGGACACAGATTCCACAACTAGACAAGACCAAACTCAAACACCTTTGTGGAAATATGTTCAGAAATAGGAAGGAGGGAAAGGTGGTGGAACCACTAAATTTATTTGCCCCCATTGCAATAAACAATACCATGGTTCATACACCCGTGCGAGAAGGCACCTTTGTGGGAAAATGCTAGGGGATGGAACTAAAAATATTGGAATCAAAATTTGTACTAATGTGCCAGCAACACAGAGAGAGAAATATAGGAAGGAAGAGGAGGTTGCCCTACAGAGATCATCTAAAAGATCTAGGGGTTTCATTGATTCTTATTCAGGCCCAACACGTCATGGACAAACAAGTTCAACTTCCACCCATGCCAGTGGTTTTGGAGGCAGTGGCACACCTGGATTAAGGCGTAGAACCATATCCGATTTCCTTGACGAAGGGTGTAGGAATGATGTGGATTCAAAAGTTTACCGGTTTCTATATGCATGTGGGGTGCCATTCAATGTTCTTCGCTCACCTTATAGGCATGAAATGGTTTCTGCCATTAATGATGCCCCCAAAGGATACAAAAGCCCTGGGTATGACAAGGCCAGAACCGTGGGTCTTGATCATGAAAGAGCTAAAATAAACAATTCTTTGGCTAGAATGACAAGTTCTTGGAATGAGCATGGGCTGTCCATTGTCTCTGATGGATGGACCAATGTAAAAGGAAAACCATTGATAAATGTTTTGGCTGTGTCGGTTAGTGGTGCAGTCTTCCTGGCAGCTTATGATTATTCAGATAAATTCAAAACCGGCATTAACATTGCAAAACCATTACTTGATATAATTGAAAAGACTGGGCCATACAATGTCATACAGGTCATCACTGATAATGCTGCTAACTGTAAGGTAGCAGGAGCAATTATTGAGGATAAATACCCCAACATTTTTTGGTCTGGGTGTTTGGTTCACACAATGAACCTTTTGATGGATGATATCATAAAAAACAAACAACCTCAATTCAAATGGCTTGGTGATTTGTACAAGAGGTAAAAAAATGATAAAATTTATTACAAATCATAGCAATACCCATGGGCTTTTCCGTACTCACTCCAAATTGGAGTTGTTGAAGATAGCAAAAACTAGATTTGCTAGCTATTACCTCACCTTCAGGCGCCTTTTGAAGGTAAGAGAGTCATTGGCTGCAATGGTATCAAGCCCACACTGGCAGCTATTAAAGGATAAGGCAGCAACAATAGTTGACAGGCAAGGTTTTGAACATGTGGAGGAGACTGCCCTTGACCCTTTGTTTTGGGCACGTGTGAGGGAAATTTTGAATTTTACCAAGCCCATTTATAACATGATTCGATTTGCAGATACTAATAAACCAGTGATTGGAGAGGTTTATAAGATGATGGACAGCATGTTGGGGCAAATAAAAGATATTGTTAATGATAATGATCCAAACTTGTATGCTATGATTCATGACTGTGTGTGTGCACAGTGGAATAAACTCAATGTTCCACTACATGCTTTGGCATATATCCTTACGCCAAAATATTACTCTCCATCTTGGTTGGGCCAACCTGCACCTGGAGGTGGGGTTAGGATGAAACCTCACACAGATCCAAAGGTACAAGAGGGGTACATGAAGGCATTGGACAAGTTGGTACCCGACAGGGAAGAGTGTGCTAGATTGCGCCTTGAATTAGGCAAATACTTCAGTTGCACTACTAACTTTGGTTCTTTCCATGCAATGGAAGACAGGGACAGATTTGATGCTCTCACATGGTGGGAATCATATGGCAGCATGGGACTTTTGCCAAAGTTGGCTAAAAAAGTTCTCTCACAGGTTGTGAACACTTCTTCTGCAGAGAGGTGTTGGAGCACCTACAACTTCATATACAATGTGAGAAGAAACAACTTGAATGAAAATCGAGTTGAAAGCTTGGTTTATGTGCATTACAACTTGAGGTTGTTGAGCCATTACTGTGATCGGGCAAATGAGGATCAATCATACAGAGTCTGGGACAACAACCCAGAGGATGATAATTTGGAGGACGACACGTTCCATCTGGAAGAATTGGAAGCAGAACTTTATAGGGATGATGATGAAGCATCAGCAGCACCGCCACACACAGGGCCAGTCCCACCATCTACTGGTAGCAGTGCGAGTGCCAGTGCCAGTGCCAGTGCCACTCCTCGATATCACACTGTTGTTCCTTTGCAGATCCAGCCTCCACCTTCTAGTCGTGGTCGTGGTACTCTTGAGAGTACTAGAAGACCAACATTTCCTCGTGGCTCACAAAAATTAGACATTTCTCGTGGGCGTGGCAAGGGGCCAGCCAGATAAAATAGATTTGTTGTTTACTAGTCTTTCTATTTGTTGTTGACAGTTGAACAATTGAAACTTTACTCTTTCTGATTTCATATATTTAATGACAATTTAAGTTTGAAGTTTGAATTTGAAAGGTGAAACTTTGAAGTTGGAATTTATAAGTTTACTGTTTACAAGTCATTATGAATTATGAATATGATGCTTCATGAAAGTTATATGGTGATCAATGAATCAATGATGATAAATGTTATATAATATCAATGATGATAAATGTTATATATTGAACTTTGAAATCAGTGAATCAATGATGATAAATGTATATATCAATGATGATAAATGTATATTGAATTTTTGAAATCAATGAATCGAATGATGATAAATGTTAGATATTGAAATTTGAAATCAATGATGATAAATGTTATATATTGAATTTTGAAAGCTTGAAACCTTCAGATTGATGATTCGCGAGACTCAAGAGTCAATATGTTGTATGCTTCCAACTTGTGGGCGTGGACCGTGGTTGATGAAGATTATAACTTCTAGATGATTGATGTTATATGATTCAATCTATGTTTTTATGTTTTTCATGTCTAATTCATCATTCTACATGTTTTTGTTGACATATATGCATCAATATATATATATATATATATATATATATATATATATATATATATATATATATATATAAACGCTCCCGGAAACGCTCCGGACCGGAAGTTTCTAAAAATGGCGCTGGCGCTCCCGCTCCTGCTCCGTGTTTTCGCTCCCGCTCCCAAGTAACCTTGGGGTGGAGTACTTCTTGGCATTTACTAATCCAATTGTGGATTTGCTTCGTATGTTTGACACAAATATGCCTAATTTATAAGAGGTGTATGAGGGCATTGACTCCATGATAAAGAAGATAAGGGTGGTTATAAATGCCAAGACGAGGAAGCAAATTGAGTGGTTTCGAATTATTTTTGAAGAGGCAAAATAAATTCAAGCCTTCATCACAAACCACCACATGTCCCAAGGCATCTATAGGGAATTTGCGAAATTTGAGCTCCTTAAGGTACCTAAACTTTAAAAATTATTTCATTAATTCTAATTTCTATGACTCTAAATTTAGATATGTAAATTGGATTCTCAAATGTCATGATTTATGAATCATAATAAGTAGTCAATCAATTATGAATTTTAGTTTATTGAAACATTGACACTTGCAGTTTGCTGAGACTCATTTTGCTTCTCACATCATAGTTTTAACAATGCTTATGCAGGTGAAAGAAGCATTACAGTCAATGGTATGCAATTCTCTTTGGAATCAATGGAGGCAATCCCAATCTGAAAGAGCACAAGTAGTGAAAAGGTTGGTTGTTGATGATGAATGGTGGGACACGGTAGAGTATTTCTTGGCATTAACTAATCCAATTGTGGATTTGCTCCACATTTTTGACACAAATATGCCTAATTTATGAGAGGTGTATGAGGGCGTTGACTCCATGATAGAGAAAATAAGGGTGGTTATAAATGCCAAGACGGGGAAGCAAATTGAGTGGTTTCGAATTATTTTTGAAAAGACAAAATAAATTCAAGCCTTCATAAAAAACCACCACATGTCCCAAGGCATCTAAAGGGAATTTGCGAAGTTTGAGCTCCTTAAGGTACCTAAACTTCAAAGTTTATTTCATTAATTCTAGTTTCTATGACTCTAAATTCAGATATATAAATTGGATTCTCAAATGTCACGATTCATGAATCATAATAGGTAGTCAATCAATTATGATTTTTCATTTATTGAAACATTGACACTTGCAGTTTGCTGAGAGTCGTTTTGCTTCTCACATCATAGTCTTAAAAAGGCTTATGCAGGTGAAATAAGCATTACAGTCAATGGTATGCAATTCTCTTTGGAACCAATGGAGGCCATCCCAATCTGAAAGAGCACAAGTAGTGAAAAGGTTGGTTGTTGATGATGAATGGTGGGATAGGGTGGAGTACTTCTTGGCATTTACTAATCCAATTGTGGATTTGCTCCGCATGTTTGACACAAATATGCCTAATTTATGAGAGGTGTATGAGGACATTGACTCCATGATAGAGAAGATAAAGGTGGTTATAAATGCCAAGGAGAATGACCTAGATGATGTCTTTTACAGAGAAGTAAAAAATATATTGACCAAAAGGTGGAACAAGATGACCACCCCATTGCACCTTTTGGCCTATGCAGTGAATCCAAAATATTATTCTGCAGAGTTGCTAAGTGATTAAGAAAGAACCACACCAAACAAAGACCCAAAGTTCTCACAAGGATTTAAGAAAGCTTTTAGAAAGCTATTTGTAGCTCCTGAAATTGGGATTCAAATTCGTTTAGAGTTTGCTCATTTTGTGGGATTAGAGGGTTTGGGTGCTAATATTGATTCTATACAGGACAAGACCAGATTAAGTGCAATTGATTGGTGGAACTACTATGGTGGGGAACTTCCACATATCCAAAAATTGCCCATCAAGATCTTGTCACAAGTTGCTAGTTCCTCTTCAGCAGAAAGGAACTGGAGTACACATGGCATCATCCATTCGGTGAAGTGAAACAGATTGGGCTCCAAGAACGCTGAGGAACTAGTGTATGTTCATTCGAACCTTCGCCTTCTGTCACACGAGTGACAAATACAAATGTGGGCCCACCAAACTATGGGATGTGGAACCAGAGTTGCCTGACTTGGATATGATGTTGAATGCCATGTCTCATATGACTTTGTTTGATGAGGAGGCACCAATAGTTGGATCTTCAATTGGACATAGCAGCAATGCTCCCACTCCTGGAGAGGACGTGGATCTTAATTACATGGATGAAGAAATATTTGATGATATGTAAATGTAATTTATGACGATGTTTTAAAATTTTGAACAATGAACATTGAATACCATACTATGCCATATGATAGTAGATTGCTAGTCATAGTTCATTTTGTACTTTGTATTATGTAGTTTGCATTATTAATTTTGGTGATGATGTTGTCATGTTGATGATTGAAATTTGAAACAGAAACTGAGAAACTTGATGATATGTTGAATGTTATAATAATCACTAATGATGATGACAATGTTTATGCTGAATTGATGATGATGATTTGTAATTTTGCTTATGTTGAATTCATTATGATGATTATGACAAGTATTTTTTGATATAGAATCTAGATTCTAAAAGATGAATGGTAATATATATAAATATGTGTGTGTGTGTGTGTGCCATTTCCTTGCCGTATCGTATTTGGACTTTTTGAAAATTTTCCGTATCTGTTTCAAATCCCTATCCATATCCATTCCCATATTCGTTTCAGTGCAACTTAGCTCTTGGGTCAAAATCCTGTTTCTAGAACTTCATGAGTAGGCTTCTTGTGCTCATGAGCCATGGTCCAGATCTCAAAGTAACATCTCTGTCCTCTGTTGATGACAAACCCTAGCTCATATAAAAACCTTAAAAGTTATTATTTATCATGTTTTACTTCACACTTAAGACTCGAGATATTTTTCCTTATATTATTTACAATTGACACCATCTAACTGCTGTTTATCTATGCCTTTTTTGCTTTCCTTCATGCTTCCTTAACTTGATTTCTACATCCTTTTTAATGTTTTTCTCAGTTTAGTAATAAAATTCTTTCTTGCAGTGAGGATACAAAGATGAAGATTGGAATAGCAGTGAGAAAGGCCATTGAAAAACGGCGTAAGAGGAAGAAATTGCTAGAAACATGCTTGCTTGAGTGGGAAGAGAGTATTGCAGAATCTGCCAGAATAGGTGCTGATGGCGAGGACGAACTACAATGGGATTCTTATGCAATCCTAAAAGAAAAGATGCATGAAGATTGGTTGCAGGTTGTTCAGCAGAAGCGTAAAGACAAGAGGGCCCCTAAATCAGTTGAGCAGAAGAAGAAGATATCAGAGGCAATCAAAGCCAAATGGGCAGATCCTGTAAGGGCATTATTGAATTCTTAAGAGGCATGTTCACATATCTCTTTTGTAGTGAAAGGATTCTCTATTGTGTGTGCTAAAGAAGAAATTCCCAAATTCTTGCTTATTTCAGCACATTCTAATTTTTATCTATGTACTTCCAGGATTACCGGCAAAGGGTGTGCTCTGGAATACAAAGGGTATATCAAAACAGACCACAATCATCTGTCAGAAGAGTTGTGAGCAAACAGCCTGTAAATGAAAACGGATCATCATCATCTGTCAGAAGAGTTGTTAGGAAACAAACTCTAAAAATGGGTGCTAAATCAACTGCAGAAAAAACTTCTAAATTTTCAAAAGTACTGACTAAATACAAAAAGATGTCTCCAACTCCTTTTTCAGACCCATTGGCAGGCGAAAAATTGGACAGGATAAAACAACTCCGAGCCAATCGATCATCCATTGAAAGGATGAAAAGAGAAGCAGCTGAGCGGGCACGGTAAAGATGGCTACAAATTCAAGCTTGCATATGCAAGTTGCTTTGCTATTCTGTTTCGTGCATGTTTGTGTTCTCCCCAATGAAATAATATTTATAGACTACTGAGCATAGAAAAATTTTCATCAATTGAATATTTTGCAATGAATGCATTTGTGAACAGGTTACTAATAGCAGAAGCTGAAAAGGCTGCAAAATCATTAGAAGCTGCTGCAGTTACAGATGCTTCAGCCCAGGCTTCTCTCTTTGAAACTAGGAAGCTGCTGTCAGAAGCAATACATGCAATGCAAAGTGTTGAATCTTCCAGTTATGTTGATGCGCATGTTTTGCAAAAAAACCCAGGGACAAATGATGATGGAGAAACCTTGCAATCAAATTATCACATGGACAACTCTCTCATAATTCCATCTCCAAAACCTGAACCATTTGACATTAACAGCATCCATTACTTGTCTTTTAGCAACAATGGGAAAGCAAATTATAATGATACTTATAAATCCATAGCAGGGAATGCCTTAAATGGTACGTTGACAGGCGACATGTCTCATCATGCTCACAAATACAGTCCTTCGGCAGAAATAATAGGCAGAGCAGAAGTCTTCAGTTATGTTAATTCTCTGTTTGGAACTCCCAATCTCACAACTGAAGACACTGCTAAAACATTCGAGGCAATGACTGATGTGAGAATCGGAAACAACACCATACCACATTCAGAGAAAAAATTATCTTCCCCTTCAGTAAATCATTCTAGTATGGTGCATGAGTCTGCAGTTTTAGGAAATACTGAAGAATTTGAAGAGGGGCCTGTGCCAAACCTCTCGAAAGATATTACAGTGTCTGTAGATGCAAATTCTGTTACATCTATGGGTCAAACAGAGGATATTGCTGGAATATCTGAATCGAGATCTGTCAATCACCCTTCAGTGAATCATTCTAGTATGGTGGGTGAGGATGCAGTTTTAGACAATACTGCAGAGTTTGAAAAGGGGCCTGTGCCAAACCTCTTGGAAGACATTACAGTGTCTGGAGATGCAAATTCTCTTGATTCTAAGGGCCAAGCAAATAATATAACTGTAACGTCTGACTTGAGATCTGTCCACACTGGTAGCAATGGCATTATGGCTTCAAATAAGGATGCGAAGAAAAAGTGGATCCGTGGAAGGTTAATTGAGGTAAAAGGGGAGTAAATTTCTATCATTCGTTTTCCTGTACGTTGTATTATTTTCAATGTAAGTATGACCAAACGAATTGGGGGTCCAATTCCTGTTTTTGAATTGCCTAGATGAGAAAGGGAAGACATACTTTGGGATAAATGATGTTTCTTATTCCATAATGGCAATTCAGTCTGACACATACCTGGGAAGCATTTTTTTTTTCAATTTCACATTTGCAAATTAAAGCACTGGAATTCAAAACCACACATTAACTTCAAGTGCTAAAATTGTTCTTTGTACTAGGGGGTTTGAAGGATTTCAACCAAGTCATTTAAATTGCTTCACAAAGTCTGTCTGTTCTATCTAAGTTGAGATTTTACCAGCAATTTCTACTTGGATTAAGAGCAAGTTAAATAGAGTTCAGGCAAGTTCATCAATAGAACCAGGAGATCAAAATCTTCTTGACGCATAATGACACATTTATTTTAGCTAATATGCAGCCCATCAATTAACCTGCCAAGGAGAAAACAGTTTATATAAAAGTAAGGGCTAGTAGGTGCTAAAGCAACTTGGGAGCAGCTTATGAAATGCTTCCCTTATTGGCAAAATTGAATTGTAGCCATAGCTTTTGTTTAGAAAAGTTTTCCATCATGCAATATATCTGTACCTTATGATTAAGTTAACAATTGCGAAATATTAATTAAGCATTGATGCTTTCGAACAGTAGAGAAATGCATATGAAACATCAATCAAAATTCTTCCTGTGTACATAATTCTATGGATTGAGATGCCTATTTATAATTTACAAGGGGGAAGACACTTGTGGTGTAGCCCTGACAGGGCAAGTAAATGAGTGCATGCCTTCAAGTTGCTATGCTCGCCCGTAGGATTTTACGTTTAACTTTTTCATTAAGGTAGGCAGTTAGATGGTGGATTCTTGCATTAACGCGATATTCGTTCTCAGTGCTCACCATAAAGGGTGTTAAATAAATAATGCCTGGATTCTTGCATTAATGCGAGATTAGTTCTCACCCTAAATGGTATTGAATAAATAATGCCCCAACCCAATGTTTCAAACATAGATGTGTTTTTTTGTCTAGAAAATGGCAATAACTTTTAACCCCTTGTTGGATCCAATACTTATAGCAAAAAGAATAAAGTCGAGGTTCTGACAGGCTCCATAAATTTTTCCTTAGTTTGGATTTTCTAGGGCGTTATTAAAGTCTGGGCTTTAGGAGACATGGGAGACACATTATTAACAAGTTTTGGGCATTTAGAATCTTTACCAAGGAGTTCTTATTCCAAGCTATCAAGGAAAGGCAGAGTTGAATCTTAGCTGAGCCCAGTGATGTGCATTGCTACCTCACCTGGGTAGCTTTTACTTAGTGGGAGAAAAACTTACATTGTGCTCAGTTGCTCGTCTTAGTTGGGGTAAAATTCCTTATAGTAACTTTGGCTATTTTTAGATCAACCGCAAGGCCAATAAACGTGCTAGCATATAATGAGCTTCTATCAACATTGGACCCTCCTAGGTAAGTCTATCTATAGATTGATCTCTTGCAACATCCTAAAGAGTCTCTTGAGATTCAATTAGGGGAACATATCTTCACTTAGGTCATTTAAGAAAATTTGACTAATTTTAAATTTTTTTGTGGTGAAGGCGTGAATGCATAAATAAGTAATTTCTCATGTGTGGCCAAAATTTGTTGTAGGGCAATCATAACAAGAATTCGCCCAAATGGAATAATATATGACAGTTGGAGGAGGGTTGCAAGCAGAAAATCCTCCTAGATTACTCAACAAAATTGCTCTCTAGGGGCAAAGGAGCAACGTTGCTTGAGCTTGCTATGCTACGGTCACCAACCATGTTGTTGACATCGAAAGATAAAGTGTCCATGTAAAAGTGCCCCATGGTCTCCTAAGTACCGGAGTGCACTAGAGAATTGATGCAACTACAACACAAATTGTGGCAAGTTCAACTTTATATAGTGTGTACTTTATAGCACAACATTTTTTAATTAGCACACATTATCATGATTATATTTTGCAACAAATTTACAACAAATCGATATGAACAACACGATTTATGTTTGGCAACAAATTTACACCAAACCCCTGCAAGATATGAGCAATTTTTTTGATATAATCAACAATCTATCCATGGTTCATTCCATCTAGATGATGGAGTATTTATAATCAGGCTAAGGGAGTTCAAAACAATTAATTGTTACAGGTTTGTAATTTTTATTTAACATAATCTAGACAAATTTAGGGAAGATGATTTGATGTGTTTGCTATTTGTTAATTTTTTTAAACCTCAGCAAACATGCAAAATATTTCTTAGTAATTCATTGTTATAAATTAATTTAACTGTAGATTATTGAATAAATTGCATAGCTGAGATATTAACAACAAATAGAATAAAATAAAATAAAAATAAAAAGTCAACGGAAGCAAAACCAACCAATCTCACACATGCAACAGAGAGATTTCTGCCTTGTGAATCTGCTGCTCATTAATTAAAAATATTAGCATAGAAGGGCTCTCTTATTGGGAAAATGGCCCTTCGAAGAAGAATACAAGCTACAACAATTTTCTGAAAATTTACTTGGCACTTGTACAATGCTCAAAAACTCTTATAACAACCCTCCATCTTGCTGATCCATTGTACAACCTATACAGATTGCACATGGCTTGTTGTACAACCCACATATGTGGCTTGTAGTGCAGCTCATGCGTTGTCAGTGCTCCCTGATTCGCTTATGATCCTCATGTAGGAGTGTTGGCCACTGCTGCAAACCTTGTTGTTGCTCTGTATGATCCACTAGGTGTCCTTTCACTTGCAAAACTAATCTATCCTGTTGCAATTTTTCTGATTGTGGTCTTCTCTCCTTCAAAACTTGCACACTTATATGAAAGTCCACCCTATCACTGAGGTCTTCACTATCTCATTGTGTCTTGCGTTCACTATTGTTGTGTCTTCCTCGTTCACCTAGCCTTGCTTTTATAAGCTTGAGTTGTTAATCGAATCTATAACCCTAATTTATTTTTCCTAGAAAAAATCAAACTTTTTATTAGATTTTAACAAAAAGTTACATTGCATATGTTTAGCATTCCATAAGATCTTAACGCCTCATCGAGGGGCAAGTGCATACTGCCACCCAGCACCAGAGTGTGGTCAAATGTGGCACTAACACACTCAGAGACCAAAAAGGCAGAAACTCTGCTTTCGAGTCATGAGCAACAATCATGATCTAAAAACGCCAGAAAACGGTCCTCCCAAACAGGAGAAACACCCAACAATAACAACGATGGTAGCTACCATCAGAATACCCGGACTTATGAGTGCCGAGAGCAGTAAAAGTAAGATCCAATAGGTCTTTTACAAAAATGAGAATACAAACATAAAATAAAGTATCATCACTAATAATGTAAGCATGTCTTAGAATCCGAGGACAAAAAATATACAACCCCTCCAGAAGATATAACAGCACTAGAGTAAAACCATAAAAATAGCATAGACTGAAAGAAAAGTTGAATTATGGATGGGGAGTCCCCATCAATATGGTCTGGTGTTCGACACACAGACCTCTAGACCATCCTTCTCTTCAATCAGCCACGAGCCCTGAACTTGTCAAAGACCAATTTTAGACAGGGCGTTAGCCTGCTGGTTCCGCTCCCTATAAATATGGCAAACATAAATGCATGTAAATTGAGTTTTTAGTGAAAGAATCTCATCAAGTATGGGAAGCAGTAAATAATTTTGACATCTTTGAGAGTTGTTAAACCAATTAATGACATTCAAAGAATCCCCAAAGATCTGGGCCGCAGTGATGTCTTTGTGCATAAGCCAACACATAAGAAGTTTAAGAGTTTGAAGCTCCGCAAAATTGTTTTTTACCGAACCTAGGCCCATAGAGGCCGCAAAAGAGATATCTGAGTTTATATGGATGATCATTCCTGCCCCACAAAGACCCCTGGCAACCGCACCATCAAAATAGGCCCACGAAACACCTGGAGCAATATTCTCACACACCACCTGTATGGGGCGATTCTCCTCCGAAGGAGAAGAAGAGTTCGAGAAAATGGCAGCATATTCACTAGCCACCAGAGTTGGAGAAAAAGAGTTCGAGAAAATGGCAGCTCATTCACTAGCCACCAGAGTGGGAGAAAAAAAGTTCAAGAAAATGGCAGCACATTCACTAGCCACCAGAGTGGGAGAAGAAGCTTTATCTTCAAAGATACATATATTTCTAGATATCCATATGCCCCATGAGATAATCAGTGGTAAAAAACGATGATCAGGGTCTTTGCAATGTTCCCACCAGTTATTCCATGCAATATTGCAAGAGAATCCCGTCCATAGTAAGTCCACTTTGCATAGGGATAATGTGTAGAACCACACCTGTATTGAGAAAGGGCAAGTGATAAACATGTGATCAGTTGATTCCTCCTCTTTTTTACAGAGGCAACACCACCCAGGACCTATGATAAATCTATTTTGGAGAGTGTCCCATGTTGGCACTTTGCGGCGAAGTATGTTCCAGAAGAAAAGTGTAGACTTGGCCGGACATTCAATACCCCACAACGACTTGTACCACCATTCCTTTTCCCCTACCTCTGTGGACGCCACAAGATGGGCGTAACCAACATTGGGAGAGTAAGAACCAGATTTTAAGTGAATCCAGACCAGCCTATCAGGAGCGCACCTGGGTATTTTCCGGCTCCTAGATGTAGGCCTTCCATTCCCTAGCCCAGTCAGAAGGCAAACCAATATCCTCCGCCGATTTCCAAGCTTGTGTCCAAAGGTTGGATCTACTTGGGAAAACAATTTGATCGAGAGTGTTGAGTCCTCTTTGAATAACAGTTCCCTGAGCCTATCAGATAAGGAATAATTTTCATTGCAGCCCACCCATGGATCCAGGCCTATTTTGCATCGCTTCCCATTTCCAATATTCCATGCCAACCTATGGCCGATCAAATTGAAAACCTTTATAGAGGCTTTCTAGATGTTAGAGGCCCTCTTAGTATCTTTGAATGGGGTCCTTATCCAGTCATCCAAGGGGATCGGATCAATATATTTTCTTTTAACAACCATGATCCACAAGTTATTTTCTGAAATAATTCTCCATATGGACTTCGTTGCCAGCGCTGAAGCAAATTTATTTGGCTGTTTAATGCCCCACCACCACCACTCCTTAGGTTTTGCAATTGAGTTCCAGGCCACCCATGGGAGGACTTTTTTGTCCTCCTTTCTCGACCAAAGGAAATTACTACAAATTCTTCTTATTTTGTTGAGAATGCCGATGGGGACCCATGACAGGCTGATCCAATACACTGGGATAGCAAGTAAGATCGATTGGATCAGAATGTTGAAATTTGGTACCGGAGGACAGGTGGTTCCTTAAGGCTTTGATCTTTGGCCTAGGGAAAAGTGTCCAAAAGAATTTAATTTTTCTCCTAAAGTGACTTTATAATTTTTATAAAGTCAAATCTAATTTTAAAGTGACTTTAAGTGATAAAGTTACTAAAGTCACTTTATAAAGTTATAAAGTCAAATCTAATTTAAAAGTGACTTTAAGTGATAAAGTTACTAAAGTCTAATTTTAAAGTGACTTTAATAAAGTCAATGTAAAATTAGAAATAAAAAGTGACTTTGGAAATAAATGACTAAGTGGGTCTTTATTAAAGTGGGGTGAATTAAAAAAATAGAAAGTGAGATTTAAATGAGCATTTAATCTCAGCCCTAGATCTCAATCTATTTCAGCCATTGGATTTAGGGATTCCTCAAAAGTCACTTAGGGTTAGGTTAAAAGAGGAAAAGGAGAAAAAGGTCATTCATTCTTTCATGAGCAGATTGAGAGAGGAGGAGAGGGAGCTGAAGAGTAATTTTTGAGCAGAGGGAGAGCAGCAAAGGCAGCACAGCAAGTCCGTACAGCAAGAGAGCACACTTCCCAACGCTGAAAAATCCATACAGCAAAGTTCATTGGCACATTAACCAAGGCAGAAAGTCCGTACAACATTTGCACAGTTTTCGAGAGGGGCAGCACTGTTTTCGAGAGCTGGAACAGCAGCAAGGAGCACGGTTTTCAAGGCAGATTTTTCTGGGCACGAAAATCGAGAAAGGGGGCTGCTGTCCCATCAGTACGGAATCTGTACAGTCCGTACGGTCATTCCTAGCACGCTTTTCGAGGCAGCTAAGACAACATTTAATGCTGTAATTTCTCTGAAAAATTTCTGTTTGCTTTTTGGCACGTTTTTCAAGGTGGAGGGTGGCACGAAAGTCAAGATAAGTGATTTTTGTGTTTGCTGTAATTTTTTGTGTATTACTGCTCACTGTAAAAGCATTTTTTCAGAAATAAAAGAGAAGCTTCCAGACTGGTTTTCCCCAAGAGTTGTAGGGGGTTTTTCCAGGGTCACCTTGACCAAAAATTACTGTGTTATGATGTGTTGAATGGCTGTTTGTTACTGCTAATATTTATTTCTGCATTTTTCAGCATTCTGTAATTTTTCCAGAATTTGTGTTTTCAGCAAAAGTTATTTTCCAGTTTGTTAAATGTATGGATATGGGAAAGGGCATTTAACTATTTTGGACTAATAAGGTGAAAAACTGAAAACCGGGGTGGGAAACTATAAATTTCTACACAAAACCAGTCTCCCAGCTCTAGAGGGCCACTTGTGACTCCAAGAGGATTCTTTTCTCTATCTTAGATACAAGCCAAAACTAGTCTATTTACGGTACCCATTAGGTTTCAAAAGGAAGCCCAAATATTTGATGCTCGCTTCTAAAAGAGCTTGAAGGAAAGGGAGGAAATCAAGAGCCCATATCAGGTTGGCCTCTGGAACACCTTCATAAGAAAGGTATGATTTTTGGTTGTTGATTTCAAGTCCGGTGGCCTTCATAAAAAGGTCCAGTATGGTTTTTAGAATTCTGATCTCCCCTTTGTTGCCTCTGCTGAATAATAAAATATCATCCACAAAAAGGAGGCGTGTAACACAAAGATTAGGAGCCACATCAATGCCCCCTAAGGTACCATCACATCTAGCGTGTTGAATAAGTTGACTAAGTCCTTCTGCCACTAGAAGAAAGAGGAGGGGAGACAGAGGGCAACCCTGTCTCAAGCCCCTTTGATTTGAAAAGAATTGTGAGGCTGCTCCATTAATAAGAAAAACAAAAGAAATATTAGTGATACAACTCATTATCCAATTAATGCAATCAATATGGAACCCCAAATGGGTTAATAACATCCTTATATAGAGCCAATTAATCATGTCATAAGCTTTTGAAAGGTCAATCTTGATAACCATACATTTCTTTCGAGATAATTTAATACTGTGAAGGGTCTCCTGAGTCACCCCAATGGCTTCATGAATTTGTTTGCCATCCAGGAAGCCAAATTGTTCCCTAGATATGGAGTATGAGAGAGTATAGGCTTCAGGCGGTTGGCAATGGTTTTTGAAATAATTTTATAGATACAATTACAAAGGGCGATAGGACGAAAATCATCAAAAGGAGATGGGGAGTCACATTTAGGAATGAGAGCCAAAAAGGTGGATTTTATGGAGTCATGGATGAATCCTTGCGCTCTGGATTCCTCCACTACATTAGTGATGGCAGGACCCATAATTTCAAAAAAGTGTTGGAAGAATTCCACCGTCCAACCGTCTGGCCCATGGCTTTTATCGGCTTGCATAGATTTAATAATGAGTTCAATCTCCTTCTTTTCCACCGGTGTCAAAAGTATGTTGTTAGTTTCCTCATATGCATAACGTGGAAATAGTTGGGCCACCTGGATGATTTCCCTGATATTAACCTCATTATGATCTAAGTAGAGATTTTTGAAATGATTTCTACCCATCGAGGAGATATCTTTGAAAGTTTTCACCTTGATCCCCATAGAGTTCTCCATCTCCCAAATAGTATTGGTATTTTTCTGACCTTTTTCATATTTATGAAAAAATTTGGTATTTTCATCCCCTGCCTTCAACCAAATGGCACGACTCCGGAGGCGCCACGTTTCTTCTCTGTCCTTGAGTATTTTCCTCCTGTTAGCTTCCAACTCCCTGATCCTGTTTCTGGCCTCCTCATCCAAGAAACTCCGGTCCCCATTGCTATACAAAACCCCCAGTGCTTCATTGATATAGTTAATAGATTCCGAGTCTTTCAGAGCCTTTTCCTTAGCCCAATTTATGGTGGCCTTTTAGATTTTTTTCAAGTTATCCAGGAGGAACTGAGTATGTGATTGTCCAACCTCAACCGGGGTATGACTCCACAGGTCAGTCACCACAAGGTTGTAATCATCCTTCTTGAGCCAACTAGAATTAAAATTGAAAGGGGTAGGAGGTTTTTTGAAAGGACCTTTGAGCTCTAAGAAGATAGGGGAATGATCCAAAATCCCCCCCAGTGCCAACCCATTGGTGAAAACCCACTGAGGTGTCTGCAAATTCATCACTTAGAAGAAAACGGTTCAGTCTCTTAGCAATATGGGCCTCCCCCACCCTGTTGTTCCTCCAGGTAGGGGTCATTTTGGTAAGTGAGGGATCAAAGAAACTCCCATCCCACAACCAATTCAAGAAAAAATCAGCCAGGGGTCAGTACGCGCACTGACGGGCTCCATGCCTCTGCTCTGCCCACAAAGAAATTTAAATCACCCCCCACAATCAATTGAGGGCTCTTCATAAAAGATTTTCATTTTAAGGAGTTCCAGAAAGAAGCCCCCTCTCCACAGAGGGACCATAAATGTTGATCACCGTAAAGGTTGATCCGAGTTCCATGGAGAAAGCCTCCACCCCAATCACTTACTCTGAAGTCTAGCAGTTAACCATATTGATCGAGTTGTTTTTGAGACCAATCATCATCCCCCCAGAGCGACCCCTTACATCTGAGGATATGAAGGTCCAGTGTGGGAGAAAAGAGGAGAGAAAAAGAGAGATCTGCAACCTAGAACCCAAAGTCTCCTGGAGCAGGATAATATCAGGATGGTGTAAATTTACAAGGCTTTTGAAGGCTAGTTTTTTGGGTTCACTAGCTAACCCCCTACAATTGAAAGAGAGCACAATCATTTAGAAACCATAACCAGGGTGATTGATGCTCTAAGCACCCCTTTTAGGGATAATTGTTTGCCATCCACAATGTCAATCATGGCTTTAAGTTGGGCTTTGGAGAGATCTGACTTCCTACCCCTGAGTTTTTTTCCTTTCTCCACAAAAGGGTTTTTTCCCAATCCCCCAAACAATTCTTTACCTAACAGCTTCTTCTCCCGCGGTCTCAGATTATAGGGAATAGTATCAATGGAAAGATTAGGGATGGTGGTAATAATACTATCCATTTCCAAATACAAATTGCTAACGCTCTATATTGGGAAGAAATGAGCTTGGAGGGACTAGGCTTATCAAAACAATTGTACAGTAGATCAAATGAGTTTAAAATAGGAGAGGAGGGGCAAGGGTGAGTCCTCGCTAAATCCGACGCTGGATCAGCAGGGATTGTCCGCGGCTCCTACGCGACCACATCCATATCCAGTTCCATCTGCGCCATTGTCTACGGAGCATCTGTATTATCCCCTGTAATAATGTCTGCCTTCGGGACCTGTACAGCCACTGTAGCCACCGGGGTCGAGACCCCCATCGTAGGATGTCCCAACTGTGGCTCAAGACCCCCATCCGCCTCATTCACCTCATCAGATGGACCATCCCTACCCAGAATCCCCTATCTAGCCCTGTCATGTTGTGGTGGACCCCTTTTAAATTTTGTCTCTTCCTAAAACCCAATGGATAGTCACGGGCCAGGTGGCCCAAGGTGTGGCATCTGTGGCATTGAAAGGGAAGATGTTCATAATCAATTGGCTGCTCAATTGCATGACCATCAGCATTCAAGATGATCTTCCGTATCAATCCTTCCCTAGGAGCCAATCAGACTAATATTCTCGCAGTGTTCCTTGCTCTAGATTCCAGAAAAGACATTTTGGCATCCAAGAAGGTCCCCAAACTATTGCCAATTTCCTGAAACACTTCCAATAACCGGAAATGTGGAGGTAAAGCCAACAGCCGCACCCACACCGGTATATCATCCATTATTTCCATGTTAGCATCAAACATGAGCGTCCACCGTTTGAAGAGGATGGGGGCAACACCGAACCCCCATTGTCGCGCCAAAACCCACTCAAGCGTTTCAATTTTATTAAAGGTCACCATGAACCAACCTTTTGACAGAGTAATGAGCTTCCACCCAGTTTTGGTGGATCGAGTTTGTAATATAATATGCCGAGAAAACCATACCTCTAGCCCTGCCCACCAGAATCAGTTCGGACGTAGCCATGACACTGTCAAACTGTAGGTCCACACCAAAGATCAAATTCGGACACTCCGGGCTTTCCTTGATCATCTTCCCTTTTTTTCTTTTATTACCTTTATGTTCATCAATTTTAACTGAAAACTTCGATGACTGCGCACCTCCTTCGGATGAGTTACCTTTTGAACGACCAACCACAATCCCAGGTTGCCCCAAGCTGATCCCTCGTACGACCTGATCCTGACCAGTCTATGAGCCCTTCCGAACACGACCCGAGCTGAGACCTTCCCATATGCCCGGGTTCTCATGCTCCAGGCGCCCAACCTCACTGAGCCCGACACCTCCCTTAAGGTCCAAAAAACCTCCACTCAAATCCTCGAGTGAAAAACTGCCAAAACCCCCCTAGAACCCCAGTCAGGCCTGTTAAGACTCACAGACCCCAAAGGAGCTGACACCCCAAAACCCAACTGAGGAACCGAGTCAGAATTCTGAGCGACCTCAGTGGGAGCAGCCAAAGGGTTAGAGCCGCATGAAGTGATACCCGCCTTCACACCTTCAAGACTGGCCCAGAGGAGTATGTCCTCCAAGCCCCCTAAGAAGTAGTGTTCGCGGGGGGATTTTGTTCCCAAATACCCGAGAGGATCAAGCAGAGGAGTGGTAGTTGTAGAATACAAACCCAGATCTAGAGGTTTATGAACGGGTCGAAATCCTGTGCTCTCCACTGAATGCCGACTCGGGACAAAGAAATCAAACTTCTTTATGGATGCGAAATTGACCACCGGGTTTTCTAAGACATTAGCCTCCCCTGGTTTTGCTTCATGTGATCGAGAGGGGAGGGAGACCTTTTCCAGGTTAGGGCTCGTGGGTTCGAGACCCCAAACAGACAATATATCCTCAGCCTCGGGTTCCACATCGACATACTCCTTTTCATTACCCATAGTGCAGAGACCAACTGAAGACCCTCGAAAAAACCCCAACCACTACCACCTGAGAATTCGGCAAACAAAAACGACCCACAATGAAAAATCTGGGATTAATATAGAAAAAGACAACATATACAGAAACAACCAAAAATAGGACTTGTGTTGCCGAGAAACTAGAGGAAAGTTGCACTACGGCCAGAAAGGAGGTTGCCAGACAGAGTATCTTCACAACGACACTGTCGTCAGCTGCCCAGACCGTCAGAAAACGAGGAACCCATGGCTGAATGAGCCATCACAGTAGAATGTAAGGTAGAAAAGAGGAAACCCGCACAGACCATTAGGACCAGAAACCCGACCGAGAAAGCCGCATGCCAAAAAATGAGAGAAAAAAGAACCCTCGTCACGTGAAGGTAGGGTTTAAAAACAGCTGGGTTCTCGTGAATCCATGCCAAGTGTGGACGGACACAGTAAGTCGAAAAACCCGACAAGTGTTGACCTGCACGACCGACCACTGATGTCCTGCATGCAGGAGGCCATGGGTCACCAAGCTAGAGTGCCAAGCGAGGAACCAATCTGTGGAGGGAAACAAATCAATAGGTTAGGGTTTACACTTGCCTCCATTGTCGAGTTCTGCCAGAGCTCCCCACAAATATTTCTTTCTTTCAATGTGGTTAATCTATAACCCTAATTTCTAAAGTGATCAACAATTGAGATTATATCTCATCTCACTTGACATAAATGGTTTGGATTCATCTAATTTACTAATGCAAATAACTTTTGCATTTAATTAGATTAAAATTTTTCTTATAAAAACATTTCACTTTAATTATTCCTTTAGTTAAAGTAAATTTGCTAAAGTTAAAGGCCTTGAACAACTTCCACAAATATAGACACTTAGACTTGTGCAAGTACTTGTTCGATGCTACATTCATCAACACACCCTCTCAGCGAGGAAGTTACTTCTCGAAGATTCATTTGACACTAGGTTTCCCTCCAATCTTGGCAAACCTCTTGGTTTGCTACCTCATTAATGATGTCACCCATCAGTGCCATGTAGTTTGGAAACTTCTTTGGAGGCTTGCTCTCCTTGAATGTGCTCTTAGGAGTCTTAACATTCTCATGAGCATCCTTCAATGTCTACATAAACCACCTGGGTTTTTGTGTGTGTGTGTGTAAGGTTAGACATTTTATTACTGAAGGAGAGCATTACAAAATGTTAAATTTAGATAACCATGGTGTTCTATGCTTGATGCAATTTTACTTCAATATTTCTTAGGCCCGATACAAAATAGCAATCACATAAACATGAAAGTAAAATGATGATAAAACACAATAATAGATCAACAGAAGACAAACCAAATATAGATCATATTTACAATTCCTTTTGTCCAGCAAAGATATGAGATATTGTTGCGTGACGATAGTTATTAGGATGCTTCAACCAGTAAAGTATTTCTTGGTCAGCCAATCCCTCATCTGTCACACCCACAACTCTCAAAGACAGCTTATCACAAGTCAACGTTGGTCAATGCAGGATAGAAATAGAAAATGCAAGGCAACATATTAGGGCTTCAGTCAAACAACTCAGATTTCCTCGATTTTAGTGCCCAACAATATGGCCTCCTAAAATGAGAATTTTGGTAGAATTTTGAGGTCAAACGACCAAGGGTTGACCATGGTCAACGCTGCTTCAAAAGAGCCCTAAACAGAGCTGCAAATTTTAGACTTCAGCTCCACACGTGTGAGGGGAAAAAAGGCCTCCAAAGGCTATCAAACCAATCAGATCACAATGAGAGAATGTGTGATGAGATGATGAGCAAACGACCTCCAAGGTCTCCAATTTATATCCATCAGTGAGGGTGTGTGACACATCTATTAGGCATGTGAGCCTACATTACAAATTTGGCTGACCTTACACATGTGGAAAATAAATTCAAAATAAATGTTCTGGTCATCCAAACAAGTTGATCTTTAGATCAATCTTGCACCTCTTCGAAAGAGGAATCCAACAAAAATATGACCATCGTCATATGGGCAGTGCAACATGGAGTTTGGACCTAGTTGCCACAAAAATTAACACTCCCTCTCAACTGCCAGCCCAACCGGTATCAGTATATCCATGGAGTCTCAAACTCCTGGCAGTGTATCTTAACCCATGGTTGATTGTGCCCCGAAGATATCTCAACAGATTCTTGGCACCAATCCAGAGAATGTGAAGAGGATCAACCATATGTTGACTCAAAGTGTTCACTGCAAAACATACGTCCGGACAAGAGTTCACTAGGAACATCAAGGCCCCCACGAGTTGTTGATACTCGGTAGGATTTGCTAGCACGGGCCCAACATCGTTTCCACACAACTTCTTAAAGTTGAGTTCCATCGGTGTCAACGTAGACTTACAGTCCACCATACCAAATCTCTCTAGTAGCTTCATGACATATTTTCCTTGAGAAAGGAAAATCTCACCTGGGCTTTGTCAGATCTCCAAGCCTAGGAAGTAGTGCATCAATCCTAGGTCTTTCATCTCAAACTCGGAAGCTAGCTCCCTCTTACACTGATGAATGAGAGGGTCAACACCTCTTAGGATGAGACCATCCACATAGAGAACCAGAATGAGAGGCCTTTCTCTATCAACCTTAAAATAAAGGTTCAGATCAACATTACTTCGAGTGAAGCCCAACTTCATCAAGTAGCTATCTATCCTCTCGTACCAAGCCCTAGTAGCTTGCTTCAACCCATAGAGGGCTTTCTTTAACCTGCGTACATGGGTGTCTCTATCTCGGACTTCGAACCCCAGAGGTTGCTCCACATACACCTCTTCCTTTATTGAACCATGCAAAAAAGCGGTCTTCATATATATTTGATGGAGACTCCATCCTTGCGTTGCAACAAGGGAAATAATAGATCAAATGGTGGTATAGCAGGCCAAAGGTGCAACTATATCATGATTATCTATGCCTTCATTTTGAGAGAAGCCTCGGGAAACAAATCATGCCTTGTACTTTTCAACACTTCCATCAGATCCATGCTTGATCTTATAGAGCCATTTTGAGGTAACAACAGATTTGTCCTCCGGTCTCGAGACCACTTCCAAAACATCATTATTCATAATGGACTCATATTCTTCGTGCATAGTATCCTTCCAAACTTGATGCTTTACGACTTCTTCAAATGATCCAGGCTTAGTTTGTACAATCGTACTCATGGTTGCTAGATACCCTTGGTATCTCTTCGACTTCTTGTTTTCACGGAATGTTCCCCTTGGGGCAATATGTCTCTCAGATATGTGAGAGTGTCCTTGAGCCATGAGGGTATTCTCTTATTTGAAGGAGGTGGATCAATAGGATTCATAGGTCCTTCAACATCAGTTAATCCTTCGGTTCTTCCCGCTTCCCTGCTTCTTCCTCTTCTTTGTCTTCCTTGGAGCTAGGAATATTACTCACTTTCTTGAGGGCAGAATCTTCATTGAAGGTGACATCGTGGCATATCTCCACTTCTCTTTGACCAGGCACATAGACTCTATATGCCTTCGAAGTTTCACTGTAGCCCACAAATATTCCCTTCTTTCATGAAGCATCCAACTTGCTTCTCTTTTCTTTTGGCACATGAAAGTAAACATGACAACTGAAAACTCTAAAACGAGAAACATCAGTTTTTTTACCAGAGAAGATTTCTTTGAGACTTTTGGAGTCCAGAGCGGAATGCAGGTATCTATTTTGAACATACAAAACAATGTTCGCAACTTCTCCCCATAGAAACTTCAGAAGACCTTGGTCACATAGCATGATGCGGGCAGCGTCAACAATGGTCTTGTTTTTTCTTTCAGCAACACCATTTTTCTTAGGAGTGTACATAGATGTGGTCTCCCTCTTTTAGCCAACTTCTCTACAAAAGTCATTGAATTCATTTGAATCATAATCGGTCCCATTGTCGGTTCTCAAAACTTTGATTTTCTTCTTGGTTTGATTTTCCACCAAGGCCTTGAAGGTACAAAACCATTTGAATGCTTCATCCTTCTTCTTCAAAAAATATATCTAGGTTTTGCGGGAGAAGTCATCTGTAAAAGTCATGTAATAGGAACATCCTCCCAAGGATGTCACGGGCAGCATACTAGATAAGTCAGAATGAATCAACTACAAGATATCAGTTGTCTTTGTGACACTAGAGGGGAATGGTCCCCTTTTATGCTTCCCTTTGGCACAACCTTGACATATACCTTCATGATCATCTATAAATTCAGACATCCCTGTCACCACCTTCCTTGCTTCGGGAAGGGCTTTGTAATGAAGGTGTGCAAACCTCCGGTGCCATAACTCTGTTTGAATAGTTTTATCACATGGCATAGCCCCCAATGGGCTTCCTCCAACCTGGTAGAGTTTATCAACTCTAAAACCAATAGTAAGTGCTTCCTTGAAGTTCTTCTTCTAGATACATACCTTTCCATCGACGAATGCCACCTTGAACCCTTTGTCTTCCATTTCCGATATGGACACAAGTTTATTCTTCAAATTTGGTACGTAAAACACATCTTGTAATCGGAGGACTTGACCTTGAGATAGATGGAGGGTCACAGTCCCTGTCTCTTTCACGGGATAGGTGGCATTATCTCTAAGGATAATTTTCAGATTAGTATCCTTCTCAACTAGATTAGAGAGGGCTTCTTTATAACCAATGAGGTGCCTTAAAGCACCACTATCAATCAACCAGACATCCAAGGTGCCGGGTGGAGATGCAACAGAGAGGGCAGATACAAGAATATATTCATTTCTTTTATTATCAACAACATTAGACTCATCGTACTTAGAATTCCTTGACCTCTTGAAAGGTTGCCCATTTCCACTACAATCAGAGGGAGCCTTCATTTTCCTTTGAACATGTTGTTCCCGCCATTTCCTCTTGAGTTGTTGTTGTCATCATCCCTGGGAGAGTCCCTTCTATTAGGGCACTCTCTTACATAGTGACCAGTCTTGTTACAAGTGTAACATCTTCCCTTCCTTCCTTTGAGCTCCGCTCTACCATGGTTTTGATTTCTTGGGCCACCATGGTTCTTCTTCTTTACGTGAGCGGAGAAGGTAGTAGGGTCACTTCCATTTCCATTAGAGGCATACGCCATCATTCTTGTTTCCTCTTGAGTGCATCTCGTCAATATTTCATCAAAATTAGGAATCACATTATTATTAAGAATAGTGGTATTGAATACCTGCCAATCACGGGGAAGACCTCTAAGTGCAGTAAGAACCATCTCTCGATCAGATATTGCTTCCCAAATAGCTAGGAGGTTATTCCTGAATGCAGTGAGCCTCATAAAATAGGATTGAATAGATTCATCCTTGCCCTTCTTGATATTCTTCAATTGATTCTTGAAGAAAAGGATTTGATTAGCATTGCTAGCCCTAAACATGCTCACCAACTTATCATACATCTCCTTAGATGTCTACAACTCATAAATGTAAGCAACCAAGTGCTTATGAATAGAATCCTGGATAATCATCTTTTCTTTGATTTCCCCTTTTTTATACTTTGTCTTCGTGGCAGCAACTGCATTTGATGGAGGTTCTTGAATCTTCCCCTGCACATAGTCCATGAAATCTTTATCTTCTAGCACCAAATCCAAGGACGTCTTCCATGCATGATAGCCAGACTTATCAGTCAATTTATCATCAACCTTGAAACCCTTGTAGGTTGAGGAGGCCATTTGTCCTTGATAGGATTCATTCCTTCAATGATTGCTTCTAACACCAGCTTGGACTTTGTCTTCACCTAAGCTCTAATACCATGTTAAATTTAGATAACCATGGTGTTCTATTCTTGATGCAATTTTACTTCAATCTTTATTAGGCTTGATACAAAATAAAAATCACATAAACATGAAAGTAAAATGTTGATAGAACATAATAATAGATCAACAAAAAACAAGCCAAATATATATCATATTTACAATTACTTCTGTCCAACAAAGATATGAGATATTCATGCATTACGACATTCAACAGGATGCTTCAACCATAAAAGTCTTTCTCGGTCAACCAA
Organism: Pinus albicaulis; assembly: GCA_034641835.2. Classification (NCBI taxonomy): domain Eukaryota; kingdom Viridiplantae; phylum Streptophyta; class Pinopsida; order Pinales; family Pinaceae; genus Pinus; species Pinus albicaulis. The sequence continues at coordinate 41,128,716 of CM076579.1, read as the reverse complement.
TCCCTCATGTGTCACACCCACAACCATCAAAGACAACTCATCACAAGTCAACGCAGGACAACAACATAAAATGCAATGCAACAGATTAGGGCTTCTGTCAAACAACTCAGATTTCCTCGATTTTAGTGCCTAGTAGTACGACCTCCTAAAATCAGAATTTTAGCAGAAGTTTGAGGGCAAACGACCAAGGGTTGACCACGATCAACCCTGGTCAACGCTGCTATAAAAGAGCCCTAAACATATCCACAAATTTTAGACTTCAACTCCACACGTGTGAGGGGAAAAACAACTCAAAGGCTATCGAACCAATCAGATCACAATGAGAGAATGTGTGATGAGATGATGAGCAAATGACCTCCAAGTCTCTTCAATTTATATCCATCAGCGAGGGTGTGTGACACATCTATTAGGAATGTGAGCCTACATTAAAAATCTGGCCGACCTTGCACATGTGGAAAATAAATTCAAAATTAATGTTCTGCTCATCCAAACAAGATGATCGTTAGATCAAACTTGCACCTCTCCAAAAGAGGAATCCAACAAAAATATGACCATCGTCATATGAGAAGTGAAACATGGATTTTGGACCTATTTGCCCCAAAAATTAACACAAAATATGGTTCTCTGTACTATTGGCCTGCCCATAGGGAAGCCGACCCTTAAGATTACACAAGTCTCGCTTTATAAGTTTAGCAGAAAAAAAATATTTCTTCAGCCCACACTAAACTTCAAGAGGTTACAGACATATAGGCTTTGTTCTACAAAGCTATCCAAATAGAGCCAAGGCAAAAAGAAATCACCCATGGTAAATTAAGATAGAGAATAAGATTGTGGAACCTGGAAATTGTACGCATGAGGTCGCAAAGGATTTATCACGACAAGGAACTGCACCGACGGAGCTCGAGCGGCCAAGGCCCGTAAACCATGAGCTACATTTGTTTTTCCACTAGAGCGTATATACCCACGAAGGAGCCAAACCGAGAAAACACGAGTAGCCCAATCCCATGAACCATGTGCTCCAATTTCTCTGACCATAACACATAAGCCCATGATTCCTAGCTGGAACATTTGACCACCACTCTTAGCCCACAACCAACAAAGGATTAATAAGAGACCAATTTGGAGGTAAGAGTTTTTGGATGGTCCATTGAAGAACCAACATGAGCATCCTTGGTAAGCTATAAGCATTAATGACCTACAAGCCTTCGACCATTGAGATGACGCCGAGGTTCGAATTCGAGGAATGGAGCCACTGCAGAACAACTAGTGATTTGTATTGAGCCTTAGACTTGATTAGAATAGCCTGCGGATCGTAAGGAAACAAAAAACCCTTCGAGAAAACCGCAACATGAAGGTAAACCTGGGATACCAACTGAGACTCCAAAGTCACCATGCGAACATGGGAGGCTAAAGATGACCGACTGATAGACAAATTGTGATACTAGCCCTCCATTTTTTAGTAGACCAAAACAAACCAAGAAACGGTCCAACCAGAGAATGAGAAGATATTATTATAGTGGGAGGCATAACGATGCTACATGGATGAGGTGAAGGCAGAAGGCATAACTAACACCGCCAATAATTTTGCAGGACTGCATGCTAATAATGGAAATAAGTTTGAGGAAGGACATCGACTATCCATGACCCCACTTTCATCCATTTCCGAGATAAACCTCCCCATGTAATGATGCAGTAAAATGATGAGCCTACGAGTCGAGCAATGTATTGTGTATGACGACCAAGGCCGAATAAATGTTGTGTTAAAGTTGGAAACTAGGGCCAAACTCCACCTTGGACAACTCATATGATGGAGATGATATTTTTATTGGATTCCTCTTTTTGAGAGGTACAAGATTGATCTGAAGATCATCTTGTTCGGACAAGCAAAAGTGTGATTTTGAATTTATTATTCACACGTGTAAATTGTCAAGGTCATCCTCAATCAAATGTAGGCTCATGAAGCCCAACATATGTGTCACTTCACCCTCAACGATTTGTATAAATAGGAGTGACCTTCTCCTCATTTGGACATCACTCATCTCACACACGTCTTTCTCTCTCCTCTCTTGATTGGTTTATACAAGCTTGGAGCAGCTCTCTCTCACTTCGCAGATGTGGCAGGAGGTCGAATATTTCTATCCAGATTGTAGGCCGAATTACAGGAAACATACTAGCATTGACCAGGGCGTTGACCAAGGGTCAAACCATCTCCGTTGACTTCAGTTTTTGGCTAGAAATTTCGATTTTTGAAGGCTGCATTTAATGGCATTATTTTCGAGGCATTTGGAGTTGTTTGAACAGGGTTGACTTCAATGTTGACTTCGGTTTTGACCACAGATTTTACAGCAACATTTGATTGGGTTTGACTAGACTGTTTTGGGTTGACTTTGACCCTCTTGGAAGACCGAATTGGACTGTTGTTGACCGAGTTGTTTGTAGGACATTTTGGAGCCACTTTTACCATCGTTGACTTCCTAGTTAGGGCTACAGTGGACTGTTGATTTTGACAACAATGTTTTGGGCAAGCTATTTTGATATTTGTACTCTCTCGCTGCTGAACTATTGAAGAATAATAAGAATAATTTGATCAAAGGGTTTTCCCCACATTGGGGTTTTTCCCATGACATCTGCCAAATATTGTGTCGTCTTGTCTTGGCTTGTCTTTTGCAGTTTTGTTTATGTTTTATTTGCATTTACTATCAATATGATTAAGTTAATGTGATTGCTAAATTGGAAATTGATGTTGGGCTAATAAGGAACATTGAAGTAAATTGTGCTTAAGCATAGAACTTACCATTGTTATCTAAAATTAACATGGAATCAGAGCCCAGGTGAAGACAAATCCCAAGCAAGAGTGACAAAAGAAATCACTAAGATCTGTTGGACAAGGACAAGATTCAGTGGCTTCCTCATCTTACTTCAAATATGAGGACAAGCTTATTGATAAATCTGATTATCATGCATGGAATATGTCTCTAGACTTGACTTTGGAAGAAAATGATTTCATGCACTATGTGCAGGGAAAGATTGTTGAACTTCCTTCAAATGCACTCGTTGCCACTAAAATAAAGTACAAGAAAGGTGAGGTCAAAGCTAAGAATATCATCAGGGATTCCATTCAAAAACATTTGGTTGCTTACATTTCTGACCTGGGCACATCGAAGGAGATGTATGACAAGTTGGTGAGTATGTTCAAAGCTAGCAATGAAAAGCAAATCCTCTTTCTAAAGAACAAGATGAAGGATGTAAATATGGATAGAGGGTAATCCATCCAATCCTACTTCATGAGGATCACCGAAATAAAAAATGATCTTCTATCTATTGGAGAAGTTATTGCTGACCGAGAGCTCACTCTTATTGCCCTTGGAGGTCTTCCCCGAGCATGGGATGTGTTTAATACCACTATCCTCAACAATGATAGGATTCCAGTTTTTTATAAATTGTTGACTAGATGCACTCAAGAAGAGACAAGGATGATGGAGAGAGACATGCCTTCAAATAAGAATGATCACACTGCATTCTCCATTCATGCTAAAATGAAGAACAATGTTGGTCCAAAGAAACAAGGTCAAGGAACTCAAGGATTCAAAGAAGGAAGAAAGGGAAGATGCTTCAATTGTAATAGGTTTGGTCACTATGATAAATGGTCTACCTCCCAAGAGATCGAGAAACTCCAGGTATGAGGAAACTAATGTTATAGATAAGCAAAATGAATTTTATCTTATCTCTGCCCTCACTACTGCCTCTCCTCTGGAAAAATTGGATAATTGGTTGATTGATAGTGATGCCTTAAGGAACTTCACTGGGTACAAAGAATCCCTCTCAAATTTGATTGAAAAGGAGACTAATTTGGAGACAATGCCACCTACCCCGTGAAAGGGACAGGGACTGTTACTCTTCATTCAAATCAAGGTCAATTCCTTCATCTACAAAATGTATTATATGTACCTGACTCGAAAAAGAACCTGGTATCTATTTCTGCGATGGAAGACAAAGGCTTCAAGGTATCATTTATTGATGGGAAGGTATGTATATGGAAAAGAAAATTCAAAGATGATTTTACTCTTGGATTTAGGGTTGAAGGTCGTTATTAGGTTGGAGGAAGTCCTTTGCGAGCCATGACATGCAACACTTCTCTTCAATCCGAATTATGGCACCATAGGTTTTCTCACCTTCATTAGAAAGCTCTACCTGATGCAAGGAAGATGGTCATAGGCATGCCCAAATTCAAAGTAGATCATGAAGGTGTCTGTCAGGGTTGTGCCGAAGGGAAACATACTAGGGGACCATTCCCCTCCAGTGAAAGTAAGTCTACCAACATTATTCAATTGATCCATTTTGATTTTTCTGGTATGTTTCTCGTAACATCTTTTAGAGGATATCTGTACTATGTTATTTTCGTGGATGACTTCTCTCGCAAAACTTGGATCTATTTCTTGAAGAAGAAGGATGAAGTGTTCAAATGGTTCCGCTCTTTCAAAGCCTTGGTTGAAAATAAAATAGGGAAGAAGATCACAATATTGAGGACCGATTAAAGAAACAAATATGAGTCAAATGAGTTCAATGACTATTGTAGAGAAGTTGGCATTAAGAGGGAGACCACTATTGCATATACTCCTGAGAAAAATGGAGTTGCTGACAGTAATAATTCGAACAGGTACCAAGGGTACTTAGTTTCCATGCACACCATTGTTCAATATGAGGCTTGTACGTTCGAAGAAGTTGTAAAGCACCAAGTTTGGAAGGATGCGATAAATGAAGAATATGAGTTGATCATGAAGAATGATGTCTGGGATGTGGTTCATAGACCCAAGGATAAGTTTGTGGTCACCTCGAAATGGATTTACAAAATCAAACGTGGAGCTGATGGGAGTGCTGAAAAATTTCAAGGCTAGGTTTGTTGCTCAAGGCTTCTCTCAAAAGGAAGGTGTGGACTATGATGATATATTTGCTCCGGTTTCCCGATACACCACTATTGGATCTATCATCGCTCTTGCTGCCTCTCAAGGATGGAGCCTACATCAACTGGATGTCAAAACTTCTTTCTTGCATGGCTCACTTAAGAAGGAAGTCTATGTATAGAAACCTATGGGGTTTGAATTTCTGGATCAAGAGTCACATGTATGTAGGTTGAAGAAAGCCCTCTATGGGTTGAAGCAAGCCCCCAAGGCTTGGTATGAGAGGATTGTCAACTATCTTATGAAGCTGGGTTTTACATGAAGTGAAGTTGACCCAAACCTCTACTTCAAGTTTGAAAATGACGGGCCTCTCATTTTGGTACCTTATGTAGACGATCTCTTTCTGACAGGTGCAAACCCTCTCATTCATCAATGCAAGAGGTAGTTAGCTTCCGAATTCGAGATGAAGGACCTAGGGTTGATGCACTACTTCCTAGGCTTGGAGGTCTGGAAAAATCCAGGTGATATTTTCCTTTCTCAAGGAAAATACATTGTGAAGCTACTTGAAAGATTTGGGATGGTGGACTACAAGTCTGTGACTACTCCTATGGAACTCAACTTCAAGATGTTGAGAAATTAGGGCTTTTATTACAATTTCTCTTCTTGATAAATACTTGTGATTTACTTTAGCGACTTCTTTCTCTTAGATCCTGTCTTCATTAGATTATTATGTTCTTCATTAAGTCAATTATCAAATGCACAAGAGACACAAAATTTAGGCTTGCAAGCCAAGGCCAAAACCTCTAACTCTTTGAGAGGAAAACCCGATAAAAGTTCTTCTTATAGACCTTTAATTGACGAGTACCAAGACCATGCCAAAGACCCTTGACACAAGTATTCCTCCAAGACCCTTTTCACTATCCTTCTCTTGATCTTCTCGGCTTCTTCTTCGATCGTCCTTTATGCACTGCACCAACACTAGAGAAGCTCGGTCTCTAGCTCAACTGTTGTTGGGTCCCTATATTACTAGTATAGTCCCTTATTTTTGTTAGTGTAACCCCTTTATTGTTATTATTGTACCCCTATAACCCCCACATTGTTATTATTATGCCCTTAAATTATTATTGTTATGTCGGCTAGGATTACATTGTGGCCCCGTGGACTCCTATATATAGAAAGGAGGTTTTGTAATTTGTATAATCCAGGAATTGTCCATTCATGTAATGTATTGGAGGTTGCCCCTCGAAGTGGCTTATTTCTAAGGCATTGATATCTCTTTTCTTCTATTTTTGGAGCTAGTTTCACAACATTTGGTATCAGAGCTTTGGATTTTAGGGTTTCGCTGCTCCAAAAAGGTCATAGTGGCATTTTCGCTATAAATTTTTTTCTACGAAGGTTCAGAAGCTGAAATTTTTAGTGTGCGAAGCAAAAATCATGAGGAACATCGTCGCAACATTTCAGAGCTTGGTTCACAATATTTTCAGAGATATAATCTGTGGAATTTAGGTTATTTTGCAGGCTCCTGAATTTAACCTAAACATGTCATCGTGGTATTTGCGCTATAACTTGTTTTATACGAAGGTTCATAAGCTGAAATTTTTAGAGTGCGAAGCCGAAATCCTGAGGAACCGCGTCGCAAAATTTCAGATCTTGGTTCGCAATATTTTCGGAGATATAATTTGTGGAAGTTAGGTCTTTTTCAGGCTTCTGAATTTCATCTCAAAGAGGTGACCGTGGAAAAATATTAATATCTCTATCTCTGAGCATCAGATTGGAATGATGTAAAAAGTGGCCGCAAGTACACGGATTGTAGTTTTCTGTCTATCAAATTCAGAGCCAAAGGAGGAAACAATGACACGTGGCAAGTCGTACAAGTTCTCTCTACTAAACCAGTCCATAATTGGGTCATTGTGGGAGATTAAACATAACTTTGTCTTGAAGAATCCAAATCAGATCAGACCCGTGGCATTTGAAAGAAGCTTCAGAGGCTACTAGAGGGCTGAATTTAAGATATTGAGGTTCTACAATTATAGAGATAATTCAATTTCAATATCGAGCTCCTCAAAAGAAAGTAAAAGGTATGTATTTTTTTCCCGAATTGCATAAGTCTTGTTTGAAGAATCAAGTTGAATTGATTCCAAGGGCATACTGTAGAATAGATATAAGTAATGGATTCTAAAATGGCCCCTAAAAATAATTCAACACCCATTAAGCTTTTAGAAGACTCTAATATGACTCATGAAGACAAAGAATGGCAACATGACATATCAAAATTACAAGAGCAAGTGCAACAAATTTCGCTCTGGCAAAGAGCAACAAAAAATGAAATGGAAGTTTTGAAGAAAGGCGTGGAAACTAATATGGATGGTTTGAAGAAAGGCGTGGAAGCTAAGATGAATGGTTTGGAAGCTAATATGAATGACATAGAAGTAGGCATGGAAGCTAAGATGGATGACATGGAAGCTAAGATCGATGAAAAAATGAAAGACAACATGGAAAACGTGAAGAATGATCTAAAAGTAGACATAGAAGGTTTGGCAAAGTTGATACACGAAATTTTTCCTAATGGTGAAAAGATAGCAGAGGAAACTCATGATGAGAACAAAATAAATGTTAATTGTGATTTCATAAACTCTAATGTTGGAGGGAAGAACCACCATATTCCAAAAATGGATATGAGGAAGTTTGATGGAAATGATCCTGTAACAAGGATACTACAGATGGAGCAATATTTTGATCTCAATAATGTGCAAAACACACAAAAGGTATGTATTGCAACTTTACATTTAGAACAAAATACATTTGTATGGTATCGATGGCTTTGCTCCCGTAAAAAAATTGTCACTTGGTCAATTTTTACGGAGGAAATGATAACACATTATAAGGATACAAAGAGCATCACCTTCTTTAGCCAATTGATAAATCTCGAACAAAAGGTTTAAGTGGGGGAGCACATTGAGGACTTCAAAAAATTTAAGATAAGGGTAACTAATATTTCAGAGGAACAGAGGATTGATCTCTTCATACGTACTTTAAAGGATAACATCCAACATGAAGTTCTCGTTTTGGAACCTGATTCATTGGAGAAGGCATTCAGGTTGGCTAGAAAAATTGAATGTAAAATTATGGCGACAAGGAAGCCTACCACTCACTTATATAAAGAGGGAAGTGTTGCTACTCCTAGATTTGCACAACCTACAAGGTTGACACCACAACAATTGGAAGAAGAGAAAAAGGGCTTTGCTACACTTGTGATAGCAAATACACTAAAGGTCATAAGTGTGCTGAGAAGAAATTATTTTACATAGATTGTGAAGAGGAAGAATAAAATGAACAAGAATCTTCAAAAGAAGAGGGTATACACCACGAACCAACCCTAGAAGAGGAAGAAATGAGTCCGACCATATCGTGTAATGCATTGGAAGGAATTACCACTCCTCAAACTCTCAAGATAGAAGGACATATCAAGAAGAAAAAGGTAATAGTGTTGATTGATTCAGGTAGTACCCATAATTTTATTCATTGTAAGGTAGCCAAGGAATTGAATTGTTTCCTATACCTAGCACCAAAATGTCAAGTGATGGTTGCAAATGGAGGAACTGTAAATTTCTCTAGAAAATGCCATAATATCAAGTTAACCATGGGGGAATATGTATTCAATAGTCCAATGCTTTCCATTCCTATGGGAGGTGTTGATGTTGTACTAGGAGTACAATGGTTACAATATTTGAGGACGATAGATTTTAATTTTCAAGAACTTTTCTTGAAAATTTTTTCAGAAGGAAAGGAAGTCGAATTACGGGGTATTGCAGGGAAGCCGAGAAATATAATAAGCTATAATTTCATGACAAAGCTTCTAAAGAAAGAACAACCACGCGTAATTGCACAATTATTCTCACTAGAAGTTCCAACATCAAAATCATCTATTTCTTAAAATCTCCAAAAAGTCTTGGACATCATTCCAAGGTGTTTGAAACTCTGAAAGGACTCCCACCTATTCGTGATCATGATCATGCTATTCATTTGATTCGAGAAAGTGTTCCTCCAAACATCAGGCCTTGTAGATTTCCTTATGTCCAAAAGAGCGAAATTGAACGTATCATTGCAGAAATATCAGAGGCTGGTATAATTCAACCTAGTCAAAGTTATTTCTCTGCTCCTGTAGTATTGGTACACAAGAAGGATGGATCATGGCGCATGTGTTTGGATTATAGGGAGCTCAATAAGCTCACCATTAAAGATAAATTTCCCATTCCTGTGATTGATGAATTATTGGATGAATTACATGGAGCAATTTATTTTACCAAATTGGATCTTTGTTCAGGATATCATCAAATTAGAATGAAGACTGAAGATATTCCAAAAACAACATTTCGAACTCATGAGGGTCATTATGAATTTTTGGTCATGCCTTTTGGCCTTACCAATGCACCTTTTACATTTCAAGGGTTGATGAATTCCATTTTCAAACCCTTCCTTAGAAAATTTGTGCTAGTATTTTTTGATGATATACTAATCCACAGCAGGTCTTGGAAGGATCATGTTGAACATGTTGACAGGGTGCTCAAACTATTGCAGGAGAAACAATTATATGAAAAAACATCCAAATGTTTCTTTGGAGTACAAGAGGTGGAATATCTGGGTCATATTGTATCTCATGAGGGTGTTAAGGTAGGCCCTAACAAAATTAAAGCCATTAAGGAATGGAAAGTCCCCACAACCATAAAGCAGTTGCGAGGATTTCTCGGGTTAACAGGGTATTATCGCAAGTTTGTTAAGAATTATGGGAGAATAGCAGCACCTCTAACAACATTATTGAAGAAAGATGCATTTTCATGGACTTCTGAAGCAACTAAGGCCTTTGAACATCTTAAAGAGGCAATGTGCCTAGCACCAGTCTTAGCTACGCCAGACTTCACAAAAACCTTTATTGTGGAATGTGATGCCTCAGGAAATGGAATTGGTGCTGTTTTAATGCAAGAAGGAAGACCCATTGCTTTTGAAAGTCGTCTAATCAAAGGAAAGTATTTACAGAAACCTATTTATGAGAAGGAAATGTTAGCAATACTGCATGCACTAAAGAAATCGAGAACTTACCTAATGGGAAGACACTTCAAGGTAAAAACTGATCATGATAGTCTGAAACACTTTTTGGAACAAAGACTATCTTCAGAAGAGCAGCAAAAATGGGTCACAAAGATGTTGGGTTATGACTTTGAAATAATCTACAAAAAAGGAGAGCTTAATGTTGTTGCAGATGCACTCTCAAGAAAGAATGAAGAGGTGGAAGCATTTCTTTGTGCCATTTCTATTATCCAACCAGATTGGATAAATGAAGCAAGAGATGAATGGAAGAAGGACAAAGATGTATGGACACTTATTCAAAAGTTGCAGCAAGATCCTAGTACATCTGATACATTTAGTTGGAAAAATGATTCCTTATGGTACAAAGATCGCTTATATCTTTGTAATAATTCCCAACTAAAACAAAAGATTCTTCTGGATTTGCACACTTCTCCTTTAGGAGGACACTCAGGATTTTTAAAAACTTACCACAGGGTGAAGAAAGAATTTTTTTGGGATGGCCTTAAATCTGATATTCAAAAATTTGTGGCGGAATGTTTGGTTTGCCAGCAGAATAAAGTGGAAACAATTAAGACCTCGGGACTTCTACAACCTTTATCCATTCCAAGTCAACGTTGGGAGGAGATTTCAATGGATTTTATCATAGGTTTACCTAAGTCTGAAGGAAAGAGTGTCATCATGGTGGTGGTTGATAGACTTACCAAGTATGCACACTTTTGTGCATTATCTCATCCATTTAAAGCAAGTACAGTTGCTACTACATTTATGGACACAATTCAAAAGCTACATGGAAACCCAAGGTTTATTGTGAGTGACAGAGATCCCATTTTTACTGGAAATTTTTGGACGGAGTTATTTTCTTGTTTGGGTACTCAATTAGCTCATAGCTCATCTTATCATCCTCAATCTGATGGTCAAACTGAGATAGTAAATAAATATTTGGAAGGATATCTTCGTTGTTTTGTATCTGATAAACAAACACAATGGGTCAAGTGGTTACCTCTTGCTGAATGGTGGTATAATACTTCCTTCCATACTGCAGCAAAAATGACCCCATTTATGGCACTTTATGGATATCATCCACCATCCATCACATCATCTTTAAGAGAAAATTCAAAGGTTCAAGTAGTGGAAGATCACATTGAGCATCAACAAGAAGTTCTCCAACTCTTAAAGGATAACCTGAATTTGGCACAAAATCAAATGAAACAACAGACAGATAAACATTGCAGCGAGAGAAGTTTTGATGAAGGAGACTGCGTATTTTTACGGATATAACCATACAAACAAATGTCCCTCAAGAAAGCTAAGAAGGATAATAAATTATCGCCAAAGTACTATGGTCCTTACAAGGTGTTGCAAAATATTGGTACTATGGCATACGAATTGGAGCTTCCTGCTTCTTCACGAGTGCATCCAGTTTTCCATGTTTCATGCTTAAAGAAGGTTATAGGTGAAAATATTCCAGTTCAAACAATATTGTCAGAATTTGATGAGGAAGGAAAAATCATATTGGAACCTGAAGCATTCACAGAAACAAGAACTCGACAGCTACGAAATCGATAAATTGCAGAGTATATCATCAAGTAGAAGAACTTACCCACTAAAGATTCTACATGGGAGGATGAGAATTTTATATAGAAGCACTGAGAGCTACTCAAGCGTTGAGGACAACACTTTTTTGAAGTAGAGGGGTATGTTAGGTCCCTATATTACTAGTATAGTCTCTTATTGTTGTTAGTGTAACCCCCTTATTGTTATTATTGTACCCCTGTAACTCCCATATTGTTATTATTGTGCCCTTACATTATTATTGTTAGGTCGACTAGAATTACATTTTGGCCCCACTAGGATTACATTGTGGTCCCATGGACTCCTATATATAGAAAGGAGGTTTTTTAATATGTATAATCCAAAAATTGTTCATTCATGTAATGTATTGGAGGTTGCCCCCTCAAAGTGGCTTATTTCTAAGGCGTTGATATCTCTTTTCTTCTATTTTTGGAGTTGGTTTCGCTAGGACCTAGGGTTGATGCACTACTTCCTAGGCTTGAAGGTCTGACAAAAGCCAGGTGATATTTTCCTTTCTCAAGGAAAATGCATTGTGAATCTACTTGAAAGATTTGGGATGGTGGACTACAAGTCTGTGACTACTCCTATGGAGCTCAACTTCAAGATGTTGAGAAATTAGGGCTTTTATTACAATTTCTCTTCTTAATAAACAATTTCTCTTCTTGATAAATACTTGCGATTTAATTTAGCGGCTTCTTTTTCTTTGATCCTGTCTTCATTATATTATTATGTTATTCATTAAGTCAATTGTCAAATGCACAAGAGACACAAAATTTAGGCTTGCAAGCTAGGGCCAAAACCTCTAACTCTTTGAAAGGAAAACCCGATCAAAATTCTTCTTATAGACCTTTAATTGACGAGTACCAAGACCATGCCAAAGACCCTTGACACAAGTATTCCTCCAAGACCCTTTTCACTATCCTTCTCTTGATCTTCTCGGCTTCTTCTTCGATCGTCCTTTCTGCACTGCACCAACACTAGAGAAGCTCAGTCTCTAGCTCGGCTGCCCCAGACAGTATGCTTCTTGGTTTCCTTAGATTCACTTATTAGTATTCTTTATGCACCTTACTTGTTTCATATTTCAAGAACGAAGTCCTTGAATAACACCACAGTCCTCCGAGATATATGAGGTATGAGTTCAGACCAAGACCGAAACAAGAAGGCCCTAACACTTCACAAACTTGTCCTCTTTTATTCCTTAACGTTGTGGTTACTTCTGAGTTATGCAAGATAGTTATGGACCCAAACAGAGAGCACTTTTCTTCATTTAGATATCTCCTTCTCAATTCTATTACAGTCCTCTTCTTCACATTGATTGCATACCCAAACTTCACAACCTTATTGTAGATTTTTCCTTGCACTATTATTGCAGACTTGTGCTCACACTATTATTGCATACTTGAACCTTTTCTCACATGCCTTGTAGCCTCTTGATGTAGGAGCATTAGGCTCAAAAGTTTCTTTGTACATAAGTAGACATAGGGGGTCCCATGTTCCTTGAATTTCTTATAAATATTAATATTTTGAATACTTGGTAGAATATTGTAATTGTTCTCAAGTCACTTTGAGAACATGAGAAGTTGGTGGAGATGGGAATACGAAGAGTCAGTTTAGGATTAATTCAGTTATTGAGTCTAGATTTAGGAATTGGAATGCTAAGAGTTGCTGGACTGTTTGTATAAATGTAACCCTGAAGAGGTTAGATGGGGCGGGAAGAGGGAGAAGAGACAGAGAGAGCTGGAGAGAGGAGAAAGAACCTCTTCAGCAACAGAATAGGAGAGTAGTGGTCACCGAATTGAATATCTGGCCTGCCATGAAATTGTAAGAGTTTGCTTTTGTGATCTATCGCCTGTATATATACATATATCTGTTTATGAAGAATTTTGTATAAGTTCCATATGTGATTGTATATCTTCTTGGTCAATCATCCGAGGAAATCATCTCAGTGTAACCGTGCGTTTTTTGGTTAACCCTGTGTGGAGAGCACCTTTGTAATTGTGCATTCATTAGTGAAATTCCTGCGTGAAATTGCCTTGAGTTCCTGTAGGAGCCAGACTCTGTAAATCAAGCTAAGAGTCTGCCTGTGTATTTAGGTAGGAGAGTGTATAATAATGCGCAAATATGTACTCTGAAATTGAGATTAATTGTGCCTGTGTGTAGTTAGAAAAACCGATGTTGATACTGTCGACATCATATCTCGAATTGGTAGTGTGGCTGTACGTTGAAGTGTTGAACCGGAACCTGCAAGAAGGAATGGAAACCTGAGGACAAAGAACTATATGACGGAACCTTGAGCGTAGGGAGAATTGGAACCATGACCAGTGCACAGTAAAAGCGGTTTCTGGTTTACATCGCACCACTCTTATACGGAAAGCAGTATTAGAGGAATGGGCAGCGATTCCATAGGATTGGTGACGTGTGTCCCTGAATGAATTGGAAAACCACTGTTTAACTTGCGCCATCGCACGTTAACCATCGACTGAAGACGCCAAGCGATATTGATATAGACCGTTGATCTGGAGGCTCGACATCTAACAGTGATCGCTCGCTGGAAGTGGCCGAAGTTTAATGAAAGAGCTCGAAGGTTAGCTAAGGTACGGTGCGTGCGGTTGATCGGTCTTTTGGTTGTATTGTGGGCCCGGGGCGGAAATATATGTAATGAATTTGGTTTATTAACTTTGGTACAAGGTCCGATGGAAAATATTAATGATCTTATCAAGGGTTGTCGGGTTATTAAAATAAGGTAGAAGACTAAGGTTTCACATCTATAAAAGATTGCCCGATTATCGTTGGACCCCGTTGTAATGGTTCCAACATTAAAGAAGGCTGTAATATATGTGTGGATATATTACGTATAATGACTGTATATGTGGAGTAGCACAACATGGGATTTGTGATGTAGGAACGTGGTTTATGCCATGGTTGATTTAGAACATGTTGAGTTGTCCAGATTGTGGGTTGAGTGCATGAAATACGGACTTGGAATTAATATCCCAAATCTTAGAGATTTGGGATATTAACACTTCAGACTTAAAGTGTTGAGCTTGCTAGCCTTGAACAAAGGAAGGTTGTGAGATTGCCCGGACTAAGGAAGATGGTTGGGCATGAAAATTTGAAGGCAAGTGCACACACAGCTTTGGAGAAAAGTTGAGCTAAACCTGGAATGTGGAAAGAAAGCGGGGCTTTGGGGGTGCCCGGCTATCAAGTGGTATCAGAGCTAGAATTTAGTTAGCTCGCTGAAAAGTTGTTTTGGAAATGCACACACACTGAACAGGAAAGAAAGTTGAAGTTTAAATCTGTTTGACAGAAGACTACAGATTTGGAAGCCTGACATACAACATGCATATTTGAAGTGAACAGGATTGTGGAGTGAGTGGAGGACAGGATCATGATCTTGCAGGTAATTAACTTCAATATGATTTAATTAGTAGTTGCAGAATTATGGTTGCTGAAAATTGAAGACAGAGTTTGATAGTGAAGATAGTGAGCTTGGTATTCAGCTAGAGGTTGGATAGAGAGGACATTTGTGGTGTTCTCAAGAGAAGATGAGCAGTGTTTAACTCTGGTTGAAGGATTGTTTGTAGAAGTCAGAGTGCAGACAATTGAAGACATCTCAGCAGAAGTAGATCACAGATTTGAGAGCAGTGATAGAAGAATCCAACAAGGGATTCTGAGTACAGAAAGAGTGTGGTAGAACTTGGAAGATTCCCAATTGAGGTTGGATGATATAGAGTGTTCTTGAGGAAGTTGCAGAGTGAAGCCTAGAGAGCAGAGAGAGGGCTCAGAAGGTTCCAAAGAGAGGGGACCAGTACTTGCCAAAAGCCGGAGCTCAGAGAGAAGCTTGGTGAGGTAAGTTTCAGCAAGAGAGCTTGCTGTTGTAGAGGCTTATTGCAGCTTGTGAGTGAAGAACTCCTAGAGAAGAGAATGGCTACTGAGAGCCATAACAGAAACTGCAGAGATTGCAGAGGTTCTGAGAGAGACCACGGCAAAAGAGTGTGTGAAGATGCCAAAGAAAATGGCATGAGGAAGAGAATCACAGATGAAGAATATTGGAAGGAAGTTGCTGAGATCAGGGAAGAGCTCAATGAACTGAAGAGAAGGATAGAAGAAAGCTAGAGAGTTGGTTGGCTCATGAAGAAGAGTGTGAAATGGCAACCATTTCAGAAGAGGTTGAGGTAGAATAAGATTTCCCTGTTGAGAGAAGAACTCAGAGCAGCTGAGTTGAAAGAAGAAATTTCTACTTGTGAAGCAGAACAGAGCACAGATGAAGAGTGGAGATTTGCAAGAGTTCTTGTAGGATATAGTGAAGACTTGAGGCAACAAGAATCTTGTCTTGTTGAGGAGGAAGTCATTGAGGAATTCCTGAGTTATTGGACAAGTCCAGATGATGTAGGGGCTTGTGTTCTTGGGTCTGACAAATGTGAAGTGATGAAAGACTCCACAGAGGAAGAAGAACCCAGATTTCTTGAGGCAAGGATGGAAAGTGAAGATTCCATGTGCAGACCTGTTCAAGAAGAAGTGCTTGAGGGAGCAGCCAAGACTGAAGAGTCTTGTGATTTGGAAACTAAAAATTTGTGTGTGTTTGCAGGTACACCCCTGGAAGATGAACAAGCTTCAGAGTTTGTTAGTGAGAATAAGACATTGAATATGAAATCTGTCCAGATCAATGTTGAGATAGTGAGATCTCAGGGAAAGATGAAGACAAAAGGGTCAATTGAAGATATCCAGCAGGATGGTGAAGCTGAGAGAGAAGGGCCAACAGAGGATTGGTCAAGAATAAGCAGAGGCATAAAAGGTTGTGTAAGGTTCCCGAAGTCTACTCCTATGGAAGTTGTTGAGTTATATAGGAGGTTGGATTCTTAGAGAAGAGAATTGGAAAAGCAGAGGACCTATGCACTGGATGAGTTGCTGGGAAAGCAAGGTAGAAAGATCTTCATGGATGGAGTTCATGGAGCAGAAGATGGAAGAAAAATGAGACCAGTTGACAGTCTCATGAAGGGTGCAGACCAGCATACTGAGGTGCTGACAGAAGATTTGGAAAGGAGCTCTGCACAACATACTGATGTGTTGTCAGAGGAAAAGAAGGCACTGAAGCATTGGGACTTTACTGCTGATGATTCATGTGTTAATCATACAGAGAAAGAGGAAGAACAACAATTGAAATTTGTCAGAGAAATGAATGAGAAGGAAGCTATGTTGACTGAAAACATAGTGAAGGATCATCATTTGGGCATAGTGATTGGAGAAATGGAGATGAATCTGATAGCTGAAGAAAAAGACGATGAAGAAATTCTGAGCCTTGAACCAGACTTAGAAATGCAGGGAGAAGAATTGGTGACTAGGTCATCAATTGAGACCATTGGGTCTCATGGTTTTAACACTGACAGTTTGTTTATGTGTATAGGTGATGCAAAAGAAAATTCATCCTTGGAGTTTGTCTTGAGAGAAGAAAAACTGTTGCTGAAGGAGGATGAGACAATCATGTCTCATAGGCAGAGATTTGTCACTGTCCTTGACAAAGAAGAATTGGCTAGACTAATGGGCCAAGAGCAGATTGAAGAACAGATTTTAGAAGTTGCTGAAGTGAGGAAGAATCAGCATCCCATGCTGATAGAAGGTGAAGATACAGTGGCTAGAGAACTTGATTGGATTCCCAGGGTCCATCAAGAGGATGAGAGGCCATTGCTGAAGATTTCCCACAAAGAAGAAGAAAATGCTGAGTCTAACTTCCAGCATGTTGAAGATATAAAACAAACACAGGAGAATTGGCTAAGTTGTTTGCTGAGAGCAATTGAAGAAGAGAAAGGATTGAAGACCCTGGAGCAAGGATGCCTGAGGCTGTGAAGAAGAAAGGAGAAGATGCTAGATTGCATAATCTAATTCTGTTTACTAGTATGCTGGAGAAGTATGTCACTGCTGGTGGGAAATTGAATAGTGGATTGTTTTCTGGGAATGAATTTGTAGGTGATGGACAAAAGAAAGGTGCTGCAGAGGGAAATATCCTAAGGGATATTCAGGTTGGTTGCGCAGAGGCAACATTGGCAGCAACAACACCCATGGTGGCAGTAGATGCAACATGGAGAATGGCACCTGGAGAAGGAATAAACATGTTAATAGCATGTGATATTGGAAGCAGCAACAGAGGGCAAGATAGTTTCCAGCCAAAGGATAAGCTGGACATGGAGATTGAGTACATCAGAAGATTGATGATGAGAGTGACTCGGGAGCAGCAAACAGTAGCAGGAAAGCAGGAGAGTTTCAGCAGGAGAAAGACAATGGCAGATTGTGAATGCATAGCTGGGGGCAGATTACAGAACAAAGTCTGGAAGCCTGGAGAAGGTAAGTTGAAGAATGATGCAGCTGATGAACATCGGCAAAACCAAGTATGGGATCCTGGAGGCAGAGAGAAGGAGCACATGATCAGGAGACCATGAACATTTTGAAGCTTGGGAGTCTGATGTAGGAGCATTAGGCTCAAAAGTTTCTTTGTACATAAGTAGACATAGGGGGTCCCATGTTCCTTGAATTTCTTGTAAATATTAATATTTTGAATACTTGGTAGAATATTGTAATTGTTCTCAAGTCAATTTGAGAACATGAGAAGTTGGTGGAGATAGGAATACGAAGAGTCAGTTTAGGATTAATTCAGTTATTGAGTCTAGATTTAGGAATTGGAATGCTAAGAGTTGTTGGAATGTTTGTATAAATGTAACCCTGAAGAGGTTAGATGGGGCAGGAAGAGGGAGAAGAGACAGAGAGAGCTGGAGAGAGGAGAAAGAACCTATTCAGCAACAGAATAGGAGAGTAGTGGCCACCGAATTGAATATCTGGCCTGCCATGAAATTTTAAGAATTTGCTTTTGTGATCTATCGCCTGTATATATACATATATCTGTTTATGAAGAATTGTGTATAATTTCCATATGTGATTGTATATCTTCTTGGTCAATCATCCGAGGAAATCATCTCAGTGTAACCGTGCGTCTGTTGGTTAACCCTGTGTGGAGAGCACCTTTGTAATTGTGCATTCATTAGTGAAATTCCTGCGTGAAATTGCCTTGAGTTCCTGTAGGAGCCGAAATTTGTAAATCAAGCTAAGAGTCTGCCTGTGTATTCAGGTAGGAGAGTGTATAATAATGCGCAAATATGTACTCTGAAATTGAGATTAATTGTGCCTGTGTGTAGTTAGAAAAACCGGTGTTGATACTGTCGACATCGTATCTCGAATTGGTAGTGTGGCTGTACGCTGAAGTGTTGAACCAGAACCTGCAAGAAGGAATGGAAACCTGAGGACAGAGAACTATATGACGGAACCTTGAGCGTAGGGAGAATTGGAACCATAACCAGTGCACAGTAAAAGCGGTTTCTGGTTTACATCGCACCACTCTTATACGGAAAGCAGTATTAGAGGAATGGGCAACGATTCCATAGGATTGGTGACGTGTGTCCCTGAATGAATTGGAAAACCACCGTTTAACTTGCACCATCGCACGTTAACCATTGACTGAAGACGCCGAGCGATATTGATATAGACCGTTGATCTGGAGGCTCGACATCTAACGGTGATCGCTCGCTGGAAGTGGCCGAATTTTAATGAAAGAGCCCGAAGGTTAACTAAGGTACGGTGCGTGCGGTTGATCGGTCTTTTGGTTGTATTGTTGGCCCGGGGCGGAAATATATGTAATGAATTTGGTTTATTAACTTTGGTACAAGGTCCGATGGAAAATATTAATGATATTATCAAGGGTTGCCGGGTTATTAAAATAAGGTAGAAGACTATGGTTTCACATCTATAAAATATTGCTCGATTATCGTTGGACCCCGTTGTAATGGTTCCAACATTAAAGAAGGCCGTAATATATGTGTGGATATATTACGTATAATGACTGTATATGTGGAGTAGCGCAACATGGGATATGTGATATAGGAACGTGTTTTATGCCATGGTTGATTTAGAACATGTTGAGTTGTCCAGATTGTGGGTTGAGTGCATGACATACGAACTTGGAATTAATATCCCAAATCTCAGAGATTTGGGATATTAACACTTTAGACTTAAAGTGTTGAGCTTGCCAGCGTTGAACAAAGGAAGGTTGTGAGATTGCCCGGACTAAGGAAGATGATTGGGCATGAAAATTTGAAGGCAAGTGCACACACGGCTTTGGAGAAAAGTTGAGCTAAACCTGGACTGTGGAAATAAAGCGGGGCTTTGTGGGTGCCCGGCTATCACCTCTTCCATTCACTGTATATCCCTCTTATTTACGCACTGCAATTTGGATCTAGATTGTAGACCTTGACTGAGATGGATGAGCTACAATGAGGCCACACCATCTTATATATAGGGTCTATCTTTCATCACCTAGGTCAACACGATAGGAGGAGTGTAAGCCGACTTCATCAAGGAAAGTTTTCATCATAGTTTAAGCTGACTTCAAGAGGCCGAGTGACAAGGTCTTGGAGTGTACTTTTTATATCAACAATGTGTCCTTTTACAAGCGTAACATGAATTCATTTACATGACTCTAATTATAGACTTTATGAAAAGATGACAAAATCATAAAGACATCAAGAGCCTTTGACCTATAATAAAAACTATCTCACATGAAACCCATGATGCAAGCATTACAATAAATACATTTTATTATATTTGTCTCTTCATTACATAAAATCATAATTACGTCATTATGAATACCAAACCTAGTTACACTTTTCAACGCTCCCTCTTAACTAGGGAGGTATTCATAATGGTACTTGGTAATTCTCAATATGAAGAATCTCATACAAAGATTCAAATTGGTAATCCCATCTGTATAGCATCATATCAACCAACATTGTCATAGTGCAAGGCCTTGAATAACAACTCCATCTCTCGATGAGATCTTGAGCCCCAATGTTGGCGAGACCAATGATTAATATACACCTTCATCATTTTCTCTCTTGGAACATACCCCACCCGGTTTCACTCAAAGTATGTCAAGGACTATTCTTATATTGGATGCCCTAATACATCCTCAAAGAGTATTGGATGCCAGATGATCACCCAATCCTCCATTCTGTCTTCCCAGGTGAAGACCAGAATGATGTGTCTATCTCTACCTCTCAATTAGGGAGGACATATTCCACAAAGGAATGTACTCATTCCTATATAAGGAATGTACCTAAGATCACTCCTGGCTTAGGAATTACCAAGTTTCTTCCAAGTAAGAAACTTATTTCCAGGGTCCCTCTTAATCATGGACTTGCAACAACTCTTTAGGAAAATAATGGGACATCCAGCTGCTTTGAAGAACTCCTTCCTTTGATGCCATGAATTTCTTCTTTGTTGAGGAGTCTTCATCTTTTGGATTTCTTCATAAGGCACATATCATCCATCACTTTCATCCACGATTCATGTCATCGTTCCATCAGAGAGTGATTTATCATTATTCTCATATGGTTATAGCTTCATTTCATGCTTCTATCTCCATACCATATTTATTTCAAGGATCTTTCATCCTTCCATATGGTTGTCAATGGTGGAAGATATATACTTCCCTTTAGCAGCACCGCATAAGCTTATCCAGATTAAAATTATAATTATGAACACTTAAATAAAAAATACCTTAGTGATGATATTTCATCATGACATCTTCCTATAGGTATCAACATACTTCATACAGGTTGACACATCTCCAAAAGATATGCATTGTCAACGGTCTCCATCTTTTTAAGATTTCCATCAGAGTCTCCATATATTTCCGAGAGATTTTCCAGACAAGTCTTATTGATCTTCAAGGATGTTGATTTCCTTTACCATGGTTGTCCCTCTTACGATATCTTCCTTTCTTTATTTATACACATTTTATTTCATTCCCAGGAGATTTTGATCAGAGTTTCTTGATTGTGTTCAACCACTTCATATTCCATATTAGGACATATTATGTTGATTTCATCTAATGTGGATCTTGCCTTTTGGAAAAATTTGCATCAGAGGATATTTATTTTGACCATACCTCTAAAGATAAAAGTATACTTATCTGTAACCATATTACATGACTTCATAATATCCAATGTAAGCATATATACATACCTCATCTTTTTCCTTGAGTTATATTTCTACAACAATTTTTCCTTAGAATGAAAGAGCTCCATTCCCTTGACTTGCTTTATCAGTATGTCATCATATCCTAATCCCTTGAATTCTACAAGTTAGAATATTTGATGAAACATTTTTCTTCCTTTCTAAAATAGTGAATCCAAAGAGGATTCCATTAGAAAATATTCTTATCATCACATGTTTCCAAAATGATTAATGAAATATGACCCTTGTCCTAGATACTTTCATTTTATGAATGTCAAGTGAGGTTTCTAAGAGCCACTTATTTCATAGCATGATTGTCACATATTTTGTTTCAGACATTCCCCTACGACTATAGCTCTTATCTCAATGTTTCTATCATGATGGAAATTCTAATATGATGCATATATCTAATGTATAATGCTTCCTATCTTACTATTTTACAAATGGCAAATACCTCTTAGAGAAGAAGATGATCTCAATCATAGTAGAGATCCCTTACTTCTTCTTCTTAGGCTTCTTTGTCTCAGGTTCTTCCATTTCTCCAATGATATGGGCTTCTTCCTTTTTCCTCTTGTCCTTATTTGGTTTAGGACAATCTCTTTTATAGCGCCCAAGTTCATTACATCCATAGAATCTTATCTTGTCCATGTTCTTTCTTTTCTTCTGAGAACCAAATTTACCAAATCTCCCCTTTCTTCTTGACATGGTAGCATAGACTTGATTTTCTTCATTTTATCCTATATCAACTTTTTCTTTCAACCTAGTCTCTTCTATCTTACATAGAGACCATAGATCTTGGAATGTTGTGGCTTATTTCTTCCCATATATACTTGAAGTGAAGTTTCCCATCCCTACGGTAGAGCATTTAGTACCATTGTAGTCATTTATCTATTAGACATTACTTCTCTCAATTCCTCCAGTTGATCTTGTATTTCAGAAATCTTCATAAAATATGAAGTTATTCCTTCCTCTCTTGACAACTTTAAATTGTATAGTTCTTGCCTTAGAGAGATTACTTCTCATGCAGTACTCACAGAGTACAACTCCACCAATTTTTCATATATTTATTTTGAAGTTTCTAGTTTTGATACATACAAGATGAGAGAGTCCTTTATGGATTCTATAAGAATCCTCTGGGCTCTTATTTATGCCTTCGTGTATTTGGCATGTGCTTGAGTATCTTCTTTTGAAGGTAGTGTTATATACCCTCTGATATAAATATGAATTCATTTTCAATAATATTCAGATATGTCAATTTCTTCCATGCAAGAAAGTTTGAAACTCAAACCAATTTGTTGCTTTCTTTGCAAAAAGTCATTTTGACAGATTCAGATGAAGTCATAAATATACTTGAATAGATGCTTTATTCTTCGCTTCCTTTCTCCTTGAATTTGATGATGATGTAGATGGTTGATAGACTCCTTCTATATCATATATGAAGACAGTTTCTATATTATATCATAATGAAGACAATTTCCTTCAAGAGTGGTATGTGATGATAGATCACTTTAGATCTTTGAAGATAAATTTCCTTGTTGATGATGATCAAGGATGGCTTGATGATGGATTCAAAAAAATGATGGCTTGATGATGTCTTTAATAATGTTGACTTTGCTTCAACAAGAGATATAGCTTTAGAACCTTTTGAATATGAATTTCACTTTCTTGATCTTTCCTTTGAATAGGAAGGCACTTGCTATTTAAGTCCTTCAATTTTGAGAGAGAGGATTTTTGAGGTCTCTTGAGATGGCTTGAAGTCTTCACCAACTTCCTTGTAGACTTATTATTGAATAATGGTCTTCCTTATTATATCTAGGGTTTGAATCTTCAATGTAGATCCTTAACTTTGCTTTGATGCCTTCTAGAAAAATGATCCTTGATGTCTCCTTTGAAGCTTGATCCTTGTGTGTCTTCTTTCTAGATTTCCCTTTCTTGTCTTCAACACCTTAGCTCTGATACCATGTTGAGAAATTAGGGATTTTATTACAATTTCTCTTCTTGATAATTACTTTTGATTTAATTTATGCTTCTTTCTCTTAGATCTCGTATTCTTTATATTATTATGTTCTTTATCGAGTCAATTATCAAATGCACAAGAGACACAAAATTTAGGTTTGCAAGCCAGGGCCAAAACCTCTCACTATTTGAGAGGAAAACCCAATAAAAATTCTTCTTATAGACCTTCAATTGACAAGTACCAAGACCATGATAAAGAACCTTGACACAAGTATTCCTCCAAGACCCTTGTCACTATCCTTCTCTTGATCTTCTCAACTACTTCTTCGATCTTATTTTCTGCACTGCACTACACCAACACTAGAGAAGCTCGGTCTCTAGCTCAACTACCCTAGACAATATGCTTATTGGTTTCCTTAGGTTCCTTTCTTAGTCTTCTTTATGCACCTTACTTGTGTCACCTTTCAAGAACAAAGTCCTTGAATAACACCACAGTCCTCCGAGATATATGAGGAATGAGTGTAGACCAAGACCGAAACAAGAAGGTCCTAATACTTCGCAAACTTGTCCTCTTTTATTCCTTCACACTGTGGTTACTTCTGAGTTATGTGAGATAGATATGGACCCAAACAAAGAGAAATTTTCTTCACTCAGATATCTCCCTCTCAATTCTATTACAATCCTCTTCTTTGCATTGATTGCAGACCCAAAATTCGCAACATTATTGTTGAGATTGCAACTAGATGATGAGCTTAGTGGAAAGAAGTCTCCTTCACTAAGTGGGCCCGCAGGCTATTTTTGGCGCAAGTATATTTTTAGACATGTCGATCATATTCTATGAGTTGAAAGATGTTACTTGTGGATGGTTGTTCAAGTTGGAAAAACAAATGGAATTCTATTTTAAGACATATTGGGCGGAATCTATTTTTAGATTGCCAGTCTAAAAATAGATATGTCGAATATTATTAGCTCTTAATAATATTTGGACTATAAACATTATCTTATTCTCTTGGAGAACTTCAGTTAAGTGCCTAAAATGTGCAACACAAAGCATGGAGAAAATTATACTATTCTAGGGGTTAAGTGGAGCTATTGCATGGATACTTTGATTAGAACTCATGTGAGTTTGGAGTGATTATTGAGGAGTAGTTGATGGAGTTAATGTTGATTTAATGAGTTAAACATAGTTGAGCTAGTTGTATCTAGTCTAAGCAGATTGATATTGTAAGTGAAGTCATGGTGTGATTCATTATGTATTATTCCTCATTGTCACATTGTCAACTCATTAATCAACTAAAGAATACATCATTTAACTACAGTGCATGGACAGTTTTAGTGGAGACTAGTGAAGAGGTAGGTGAAAGGGCAGTGTGACTATCAGTTGTGACTATAGTGTTGCATGATTTGCAAAAACCAATGATTGGAGATGCCAATGAGGATTGCGTGAGCAAGGCTGGACCAATTCGAGTTCATTCAGAGCCATTCTTTAGCAGTGATTGCGCAGTAGAGGCAGGCTATCAGGTGGTAGAGATTGGAGCATGTGATTTGCGAGATCAGACTTGATTAGTGTGTAGCAATTGGAGATTTTACTGAGAGCTTTGTGAGGAAATTTTTATAATGATTGTTAGATGATCTCTATGACATATAATATACAGATATTTGGGGGTTTTCAGCTTTAATATTTCCCATAAAATACTGTTTTCATATGTGTGATTGTTTATGGTTTTAATGTGCGCATGCGATTGTTTTTATTTCTACAATAAATGATCAATGGTAGAAGAGATTCTATATTGTGCATGAAGTTAAAATAGTGTGTGATCAGGAGAATCTCGGTGTATAACATATCAGTTATCAAATTTTTACATGGTATCGGAGCGATATTGATCATTGGAGCAATTGCAAAACATTGAAGCGGTTGAGTTTTGTGTAGGTGCAATTCGAATTTGCAACAGTGTTTTCTTGGTGTCGAAGTTAAGATGTCTTTCAACGGATTACGATTGGAGTATGCCTTTGAGGGCAGCTCGAATTATATTGCATGGAAGGACAGGATGGAGGCGGTGCTGGATGACAATGGGTTGAAGGAGTTCATAGATGCAGAAATTCCAAAACCTGCTTCTAGCGATGCTGCTGCACTTGACGCTTGCAAAAGAAGACAACAAAGTGTCGAAGAATTCTGTTGGAAGGTGTAAAGGATCACATAGTTTCTAGCCTTCATGGTAAGGCTTCTCCATTCTTGATGTGGAAAGCGTTGACAGACTTATTCCAAAGCAAGAGCGGCTAGAGGAAGTTGGCGCTCAAAGATAAACTCAGGAACATAAAAATGGAGAAAGGCGACAGTATGCCCAAGTACCTCACGAAGTTCATCCAATGCAGGGATGAGCTGGGAAGTGTGGGGGTGACTGTAGATGACCAGGACTTGGTGAGCTTGGCTCTCCTTGGGCTTCCGAAGAGTTGGCATTCCTATCAGGACTCTGTCAATGGTCAGGAGAAATTGCCAGGATGGGAGCAACTTTGGTCGGATATTGTGCAAGAGGAGATAAGGCGGAATACAAGGGAAGGATCTTCATCAAAGAATTCAAATGAAGGAAATTGCACTTTGGCTGCCAAAGCAAGCCAGGGGAAGAGCCAGAAGAATGCTTCTCAATCAGATGCGAAAGGCAAGAAGCGGGACATGTCCAAGGTGAAGTGCTTTCACGTCTGTGAACATTCGCCACTAATTGTCCTGAGAAGAAGAAAAATAAATTCAGCAGATCTAACATTAGAGAAGGAATATGCTTCTCTTTGAGTTTGGTGGATTTTTATTTGATCGCATCTTAGTCTAAAGCATGATGGATTCAGTGGTTTCTTGACGGTGGTCTGCGTCTTTTCATATGTGGGAGTTTCAAAGAGTTGTTTACGATCTTGATGAGAAAGATCTTTAGGTGCATGAGATGGCTGATGAAGTCGATACGGTGCGACTGAAATTGTTCATTCCATTTCCTTTGAGAGAGTGCATTGCTTCTCTTCATAAAGAAAGTGATGCATGTTCCAAGATTGAAAAAGAATCTTATCTCTGTGGCGTTGTTAGAAGACAAGGGATATGATGTTGTCTTTAGCGAGGGAAAGGCTTTCTTGCGCAGTAAGGCAACTGGTGAAACCCGGAGGATAGGGGTTCGAGTTAAGAACCTTTATCATTTGCAGGTAGATGGCTGCGCAGCAATGGCAGGAAAGGCAGAAGGAGTGGTGAGCCGGGATGATGGCGAGTTGTGGCATAGGAGATTGGGCCACCTTCACCATGGAGCTTTGAAAATTTTGCAACAGATTTCTACTGGGCTTCCCAAAGGTACACTTGCGTAGTCAGACCAGTGCAAGGGATGTACTTTGGGAAAATTTGTGAAAGCCACCTTTCATGAGAAGGATAGTCGCGCCACGATGATCCTTGAGAGAATTCACACAGACGTGTGTGGACCTTTCTCAGTAGCTTCGACAACAAAGCACAGGCACTATGTGATATTTGTTGATGATTTTTCTCGGAAGTGCTGGATCTTCTTCATGTAGAAGAAGAGCGAGACATACTCAAAGTTCTGTGAGTTCAAGGCACTGGTTGTGAAAGAATCAGGGAAGCAGGTGAAGGCTCTTAGGAGCGACAATGGTGGTGAATTCATGTCTGGCAAATTCAAGGAATTTTGCAGCGCAGAAGGAATTCAAAGTGAGCTCATAACACCTCATAACCCACAACAGAATGGGGTTTCTGAGTGAAAGAACAGAACGATCGTGGGTGCTGCATGGGCGATGTTGCATGATCAGGGCCTTCCCATACACTTGTGGGCTGAGGCATGAAATACTGCAGTTTATGTGCAAAACCATTGTCCTCACAGGATCCTTGGCATGTGTACACCCGAGGAGGCGTTTTCTGGTAAGAAGCCTAATATTTCCCATTTGAGGATTTTTGGTTCACATGTTTACATTCATGTGACGAAGGATGCCAGGTAGAAGCTGGAGCCAACTACAGAGGTTGGGATATTTTTGGGGTACACTGATACGCCCCACAACTATCGTGTGTATTTGCTAGACAGTCGCAAGACTATTGTGCGACGGGATATCAAATTTCATGAGGAGAAAGCCATGAATTGTTCGCTTGAGAGGGAGCCACATTTGCATGTAGATGAGGAGCTATTAGTTCCTAAGGATGTGGATCAGCCACAAGAGGAGGTTCATGGAGTGGAAGAGACCACTCATGCAACGCCAACCATCAGAGGGGGGAAGCACACTACAGAAGCTAAGCGACTGGCTCAAGATGCAGAGAATATTGTAGGAGCACCTACATCACAGTGCAGACAGAGACAGTCACCTGACCGATGTACTGGATACATGGATCTTATGAGCAAGTGTATTGTGACAGAGCCATCCTCTTTCGAGGAAGTTGTGGAGGATCCCGCATGGGTAGATGCCATGGTGGAAGAGTATGATTCGATTGTCAGAAACAGTGCATGGGAGATTGTCCCAAGGCCAGAAGGGAAATCAATGGTAGGTTCGAGATGGATCTACAAAGTGAAGCAAGCAGCTGACGAGAGCGTCAAGAAGTACAAGGCAAGATTTTTTGCCTGAGGCTTCTCACAGATTGAGGGGATCGATTATGAGGAAACCTTTGCACCTATCGCAAGGTATTCTTCCATAAAGATGATTCTTGCTCTCTCAGCGTAGATGGGGTGGCAAATTCATCAGATGGATGTGAAGACTGCATTCCTCAACGGAGTGATTGAGGAGGAGGTGTACATAGAGCATCCCGAAGGTTTTGATATCTTCAGCAGCGAGTCACATGTGTGCAGGCTCAAGAGAGTGTTGTATGGGTTGAAACAAGCACCTCATGCTTGGTACACACGGAGAGACAGTTATTTCACCGGACTTGGATTCTCCAAGAGTGAGGCAGATCAGAACCTATACTAGATTGTGGTGGAGGGTAAGTTGCTGATCATTGTACTTTATGTAGATGATTTGATTTTGACGGGTGATGAACTGTTGATACACTCATGCAAGGTTGATCTTGCAAAGGAGTTTGAGATGAAGGGACTTGGTCCTTCATTATTTCACAGGATTGGAAATTTATATGATGGATTGTTAGTGTCTCAAGGAAAGTATGCCGCGGAGATAGGAAGTTCAACATCGCATGGCTTCAATCCCTATCGACACTCCTCTTCTGGTGGTTGGAGGAGAGGATGCTACATCTCGGCGAGAGGTAGTGGATGCCACTATTTATCGGCAGGTGGTGGGGGTCGCTGGAATCAGTGGTCAATACGACCGACATACGTGTGATTTTAACCGACTTTCATGACTATGGTTAAGCCTACCAAGCTCTTTTGGAAGGCAGGCAAGCATGTATTGAGATATCTCAGAGGCACATCGGGATATGGATTATGGTACAGACAGTCGGATGAGGAGAAGCTGTGTGGCTTCACGGATGCAGATTGGGCAGGGAGCCCAACAGACAGAAAGAGCACATCTGGAGGGATTTTCAGTATCGGGTCGACAACATTTTCTTGGTACAACAGGAAGCAGAGATCCGTGGCACTCAGTTCAGTAGAGGCCAAGTATATGGCAGCAAGTTTAGTTGCATGCGAGGCTATATGGATGAGGAAGATCCTGGTCGGGTTGTTCGGTTCACACTTAGATCCTACTGTGATATATTGTGATAATCAGAGTTGCATGAAACTCTCGGTTAATCCAGTATTTCATGATAGATCTAAACACATTGACATCCGGTATCATCATATCAGAGATTGTGTGTAGCGGAAGATCATGTTACTTTCATGCATTCCCACGGAGGATCAGGATGCTGATATCTTGATGAAGGCGCTCACTAGGAGCAAATTCGAATACCACAAGGGCAGGATAGGGGTAGCAGATAATCCTTGTCTTGTTGAGAGGGAGTGTTGAGATTGCAACAAGAGGATGAGATTAGTGGAAAGAAGTCGCCTTCACTAAGTGGGCCCGCAGGCTATTTTTGGCGCAATTCTATTTTTAGACATGTCGATCATATTCTATGAGTTGCAGGATGCTATTTGTGGATGGTTGGTCAAGTTGGAAAAATAGATGGACTTCTATTTTTGGACATATTGGGCGGAGTCTATTTTTAGATTGCCAGTCTAAAAATAGATATGTCGAATATTATTAGCTCTTAATAATATTTGGACTATAAACATTATCTTATTCTCTTGGAGCACTTCAGTTAAGTGCACAGATGTGGCACAGGAGCTGACAGAAGGAATTACGCTATTCCTGAGAGTTAAGTGGAGCTATTGCATGGATACTTCAGTTAGAACTCATGTGACAGAGTTTGGTGGAGTTATTGAGCTAGTTGATGGAGTTGTGTTCAATTTAACTGAGTTAAACATAGTTGAGCTAGTTGTATCTAGTCTAACTGATTGATACACTAGTGAGAGTGGTGTGAATTAATTATTAATTAATTCACTAATTATTAACTCATTAATCAACTAAAAAATACATCAGTTAACTACAGTGCATGGACAGTTTCAGTGGAGACCAGTGAAGAGGTAGGTGAAAGAGCAGTGTGACTATCAGTTGTGACTATAGTGTTGCATGATTTGCAACAACCAGTGATTGGAGATGCCAATGAGTATTGCGTGAGTAAGGCTGGACCAATTCGAGTTCATTCAGAGCCATTCTTCAGCAGTGATTGCGCAGTAGTGGTAGGCTATCAGGTGGCAGAGATTGGAGCATGTGATTTGCTAGATCAGGCTTGATTAGTGTGTAGCAATTGGAGATTGTACTGAGAGCTTTGTGAGGAGCTTTGTATAATGATTGTTACATGATATCTATGACATATAATATATAGATAGTTGGGGTTTTCAGCTTTAAGCTTTCCCATAAAATACTGTGTTCATATGTGTGATTGTTTATGGTTTTAATGTGCCCATGCGATTGTTTTTATTTCCGCAATTAATGATCAATGGTAGAAGATATTTTGTATTGTGTGTGAAGTTAAAATAGTGTGTGATCAGGAGAATCTCGGTGTATAACATATCAGTTATCAAATTTCTACAACTATTACAAACTTGTCCTCACACTATTATTGCAGACTTGATCCTTTTCTCGCATGCCTTGTAGCCTCTTCCCTTCATTGTATATCCCTCTTCTTGACATACTGAAATTCGGATCTGGATTGCAGACCTTGACTAAGATGGATGAGCTACAATGAGGCCGCACCATCTTATATATAGGGACTTTCTTTCATCACCTAGGTCAACATGATAGTGGGAGTTTAAGCTGACTTCATGAGTTATCATCATATTTTAAGCCGACTTCAAGAGGCCTAGTGACAAGGTCTTGGAGTGTACATTTTATATCAATAATTTGTCATTTTAAAAGCGTAACATGACTTCATTTAGATGACTCTAATTATCTTTATGACAAGATGACAAAATCCTAAAGAGATCAATAAGAAGTCTTTGACCTATAATAAAAACTCTCGCTCATGAAACCCATGATGCAAGAATTACAATAAATAAATTTTATTATCTTTGTCTCTTCATTACATAAAATCATAATTACATGTCATTATGAAGACCAAACCTAGTTACAATTTTCAACACAAGAAGCTATGCGGAAGTGCTGTTGGGCCGGATTTTGGAAATCCTTCCAAGTATCGTCAAATCATGGGGGCCCTGATGTTCTTGGTGAAATCACGTCTAAACATATGCTTCATAGTGAATACGTTGAGTTAATTTATGGTCGAGCCTCATCACATACATTGGATTTCTGCCAAGAATATCTTGAGATATCTCCTGGGCATAATCAACTATGGATTGAGATACACTGCTGGATTTTGAGGCTCCATGGATATTCTCATGCTGAATGGGTTGGAAGTGTGGTGGATCGTAAGAGCACATATTTTTACTGCTTATCTCTAGGTTTTTCTTCGACATCCTAGATGATCAGGAATCATAAATCAATTGCTTTAAGCACTGCCGAGGCCAAATACATTGCTCCTAGTATGACCTGTTGTGAAGATGTTTGGTTGAGGAAGCTCATTCATGAGTTGTTTGAGCATGTGATGGATACCATCGTGATCTACTATGACAACCAAAGTGGGATTTTCCTTTCAGAAAATCTCGTCTTCCACAATTGCTCCAAGCATACTGATATCAGGTACCACTTTATCCCGGATATGGTACAATGGGGAAATAAGGGTCCATCACATCGAGGCTAATGAGCATGTCACATATATTCTCATAAAGCCCTTGGTGAAGGTAAAATTCTTAACCTTTCGTGAGATACTTGGAGTTGTGGAAAGACCCTCCTATGAGGGTCTCGCATGAGTTGGACACTGAGCTCTGGGAGCTCCTGGGGGCTTGGGGTACTTC
Organism: Pinus albicaulis; assembly: GCA_034641835.2. NCBI lineage: Eukaryota > Viridiplantae > Streptophyta > Pinopsida > Pinales > Pinaceae > Pinus > Pinus albicaulis. Next base: position 41,096,786 of record CM076579.1, on the reverse strand, counting down.
TTGGAGCTATGAGCGACCATAGTGTGAGTGGTTCACCTTCCCCTAGTGGTGAACTATGTACAAGGTCAGTGGTTCACCTTCCCCTGTGATACCCCATGATGGTTGAAATGTGTGTAGGGTGAGTGGTTCACCTTACCCTATTGATGATTACATATGCATAGGATGAGTACTTCACCTTCTCCTATGGCATATGAGCAGGATGAGTGGTTCACCTTCTCCTGCGGATCCCCCATTGTGAGATGCATTCAGGAATCTGTGTATGGACATGTCGATGGGATGTGGTTCACCCTTTCCCCACATGTAGGATGCTCATTCCCTACGATTGATGGTTGACATGTCGGTGGGATGTGGTTCATCCTTTTCCCATGTGCAGGATCCTTCCTATGATTTATTGGTTGGCATTCATGTAGGACATGGTTCATCCTTTCCGTACTCTCAGTGGTTTTCATGCGTGCAGGATGTGGTGCAACCTTTCCCTACGTGTGGTTGTGAGCAAGATGTGATATATTATTTCCCTGCTATTGTTTCTGCGTCATCCTACCCATGTAGTCCGGGACACATGGGAAGTACCTCTCATGTGGCAATGAGTTGGGAAATGAGGATAGAGACCATATCACTACCGATGGGCACTTCGTGTATTTTCGTACTCTCTATGCTAGGATGCATGGTGTTCAAACAACTTGATATGGGATCAATTGAGGTTTTACCTATGGATTGAATTTAGGTCAATGGAGAGTGGCAAGGTCTTGTGACTCACTCTCGATCAATTCTTCTTCATTATTTCTTCATGGTTCAGCAGAGCCGAGTAGAGTAGAGAAGACCAGGGATGACAGAGATGGTACAAGTTGGCAGATGGATTGGCAGGTGGACTTATCCCTAGTTGAGAGGGAGTGTTGAAATTGGAAACTAGGTCCAAACTCCACCTTGGACAACTCATATGATGGAGATGATATTTTTATTCGATTCCTATTTTCGAAAGGTATGAGATTTATCTAAAGATAATCTTGTTCGGCCAAGCATAAGTGTGATTTTGAATTTATTATTCACACATGTAAATTGTCAAGGTCGACCTCAATCAAATGTAGGCTCATGAAGCCCAACATATATGTCTCTTCACCCTCAATGATTTTTATAAATAGGAGTGACCTTCTCCTCATTTGGACATCACTCATCTCACACACATATTTCTCTCTCCTCTCTTGATTGGTTTGTACAATCATGGAGCAACTCACTCTCACTTTTCACGTGTATCAGGAGGCCAAATATTTCTGGGAAAATTGCAGGCCGAATTATAGTAAACAGAACAATGTTGACTAGGGTGTTGACCATCATTGACCAAGGGTCAACCCACCTACATTGACTATGGTTTTTGGGCAGAAAATTGGATTTTTGAAGGCCGCATTTATTGGCACTATTTTTGAGGCATTTGGAGTTATTTGACCATAGTTGACTTCAACGTTGAATTCATGTTTGACAACATATTTTACAACAGCGTTTGAATAGGTTTGACTAGACTATTTTGGGTTGAATTTGATCCTCTTGGAAGGTCTAATTGGACTGCTGTTGACTGAGCTGCTTGTAGGAAATTTTGGATCTACTTTGACCAACATTGAATTTATGGTTAGGGCTGTAGTTGATTGTTGTTGACTGCTGATTTTGACAAGACTTTTTAGGGCAATTTATTTTGATATTTTTACTCTCTCTCTCTGTTGAACTATTGAAGAATAGTAAGAATAATTTGATCAAAGGGTTTTCCCCACATTGGAGTTTTTCCTTGGCCTCCGCCAAATATTGTGTCCTCTTGTCTTGGCTTGTCTTTTGCAGTTTTGTTTATGTTCTATGTGCATTTACTATCAATATGATTAAGTTAATGTGATTGCTAAATTGGAAATTGATATTGGGCTAATAAGGAATATTGAAGTAAATTGTGCTTAAGCATAGAACATAACATTGTTATCTAAAGTTAACATGTTTCCATCACATGGGAATTTAACAAGTATGCAAGGAGTTTAAATGATGATCCATGTGGCCTTTTCTTCCATTTAGAATTGTCATGGAAATGACAAATGTTGGGATCAAGTGCCTGTCGTGGGGGAACCCCCTGTGTCTCTTAACAGAACTGGAAGGAGCTAATGACTCCTCTTCACCGGGATGATGATTCCCTGAACTGGAAGCCTCTGAATGATGCTCACCCTTTAGATCCCCTTTCTCTCTCTTGTCACTAGTTGTGGAAATTCATGAGATATCCTAGATGCCAAGTTCTCCTTGAACTTAACATCTTTGCTCACAAATATCCTCCTCTGCATTGGTATCAATATCCTGTGACTGTTCGAGGGTCTCACTATATTCCATGAATATCCCCTTCTCTCATGAAGGTTGTAACTATCTCATCTTCTCGATAAAGACATGGATGTATACTAGACAACCAAAGATCCTCAAATTTCCTCTCTTTGGCTTCACTCATTTGAATGCTTCCTTAGGAGTGCTATCCCCAAATTTCCCATGAGAACTCTCATTCTACACATATACTGCCGTGTTACATGCCTCTATCCAAATTAATATAAGTGGATCTTGGTCATGTATCATAGCCCTGACAAAACCAATGATGGATTCAATTCTTTCTCTTCACATATTCATTCGATTGGGGTTTGTATGAGATTGTAAAATCCCATTTGATCCTTTCCTCCTCGCAAAAATACTTGAAGTCATTGGAGGTCTACTCATCCTCATTTTCTGAACTCAAGGCCTTTATCCTCTTCTCTCTCTTGTTATCCACCTAGGCCTTGAACACTCAAAACCAAGTGAAGACTTCATTCTTGGTCTCCATAAAGAAGATCCAAGTTTTCCTAGAATAGTCATTAATAAACATCGCATAGTATAGTGCTATCTGTACCGATGCCCCTGACATTGGACCACATACATATAAATGAATGATATATAAGATCAATTTTGAACTATTCTCATTGCTTGGAAAAACAACCTTGGCATTCTTGTGAAGTGCACACTCTTTACACACGTTCTATTGCTCAAAAAATTTGGGAGACCAATTATAATGTCCATTGAGATTGGAAACACCCTGTAGTGTAGGGTGTACCATAACTCACAGAAGTTGTCCCTGTCATGCACCAAAGCATAATAAACTTACCCTAAAATTGATATAAGTTTCCCTCTCTAACCATGATGGTTATGATCGTGTTTGTGCTAGACTCCTTTAGACAAATGAACACTTGCCCATGTTAGAGAAATTAAGGAGTTGGTAGTTAATAATTTTCTCTTATCACGACATTATCTTGTGATTTTTCTTGTTATTATTATGTGTTATTTCATTTTATATTTTCTTATCATCAATACTAATGCCGAACAACAAATAGAAGAGGACACAAGATGTAGGAACTTCATCCTCTTGACTGAGTTCTGTAGCACTGAGTTCATAGCACCAAGACATTATGACTGAGATAGCCCCAAATCTATGAGCATCATAATATCGAGGCATTAGTTTCACCATGAATGAGATAGCACCGAGTTCTTCTGAGCTTATTCCTGTGGTATCACTAAAACATAGATAGAATCGAAATTATGAGACCCTTTATTCTGTGATATCACCAGACCTATGAGATCCTTCTTATTGTGATGGTTTCGAATTTTTCATGGCATTTTTTTCATGTGATTGCACTGCTTCTGTATCATCGTAATTACACCAAGAGTGTGATTGCACTGAGACCATCTGAAAAAGATCTGAACTGTTGAACCATGATTCGAATTTCAGTGTGATCCGAAATTCTATGTTTGAAATGCGAAACCTTAGTTTTGTATATATAGTAGTCTTTCCATAGGAAATGAGCCGACATGTGCTTCTTGAAGAGATGTGTTACTTGTGTTAGGCTAACATGAGCATATCCGACTTGAAAATTAATTTGAGGATAATTTGAGGCTGACTTGAAGGCTGAATTTGAAGAAGACTTGCTGAAGACACTGAGGATAATGACCTTGAAGAAGATGACTTGATGGAGGAGCTTTTTGACCAAATAATAAAAAACCTATATTACATGATTTAAAAGCCCAAAATGAGTCAATTTAAATTTGTAATGAATAACCTAGAAGTCCATAATGGGGACCTTTATCTAAATATGACCCAACACGAAATCCATGCTTTAATAAGTCATTTAATAATAATAAATTATTTTTGAAAAATATATTAATAATGAAGACCGAAACTAGTTACATTCTTAAACACTCCCTCTTAACTAGGGAGGTATTCATATTTAAAAGAAGTACATGGAAGATCTCACTTTATCTATGAAGAAGTTTAGGCACTGCAATGCCATGGAATAGATTCCTGACTAGGGAAATCTATCCATTTGGTCTCTCAACAATTTAGGCACCACAATGCCATGGACTAGATTCCTGACTAGGGCAATCTATCCATTTGGTATTTCAACAATTTAGGCACCGCAATGCCACAAGGCTATATTCCTGACCAGAGAAATCTATTCGAGTGGGACTAAGATGGACTAAAGCTTCCAGACTCTATAGGCACCATCAAGCTTACTTACTAACCATCAACCCAGGGAAATAGGTGCACATCCACCTGATGCTACCCTCCCTACCAGACATCAAAACAAAGTGCTAACCCGATGTCTTTCCAGGAAATGCTTCACTCACAAAGCCTCAACATCCCTTGATCCAACATATCAAGTATAACCAATATCTCCCAATCAAACTGATTGGTAACCAATATGCTATCAAAAACTTTGAGAGATTCACTTGTACAAACACAACCTCGATAAAAAATGTACTTTCAAATACATTATCAAATCAAACCTTCAGGGTTTCAATGTTGCTTCTCAACACAATAGGACTATCAACCGAATCTTTGATAAAAGATTCCTCAGTCATACACTTTCCTTTCCTATTTTACATGCAAAAACATATTCTTAAATCAGATCCTGCTTTCCTTCTTATAGCAACACCTCAACAAATCATTCTCCAATCGTGATTATGATTCTTAATCATGGCATTCACTAAGAATTATGACTGTTATTCCTGGTCTAGTGCATGAAACATGAAGTAGAGAACCATAACAATCACTTATTATTTTTTCTGGACTCCCTCTTAATCTAGGGATATCAACTTCTTCCTTTGGTGTTGGAGAATATTTCGTGGCTTCCATTCTTCTCATCATGCCGATCATATTAAATTTCCTTCCAGACTTCTTTACCAACTTGAATATGATGTACTTGCACAACTTACATAGCAGGTACAACCAAATCTTATAGAAGCATGAAGTTAGTCATAATGAAATCTTTACAATAGCAGAAGCATTTAGAATTTACATAATCAATAAGAGACTATACTTCAATAATTCAACTTCCAGCCCAAGCTTGATACAAACCCTAAATCATATCAACAGTTCAATTTAAGATGACAAAATATTAGTTCTGTCATATAGCGATCCCTAGAAATAAGTCAAAAGGAAAATAAAAATATCTAATAACTTTATGAAGACATATGATAAAATATCCACTCGGGTTTTATGTAAACCTATATTTCAATTAAAACAAACACAATATGAGTAGCTTCTACTAGGGTTCGATGTAAACGCTAGATTTTCCATCTATAAATTTTTAAGCAAACATTATATAGATTTAGATGAATACACATACTAGAGAATTTTAATCATTACTAGGGCTTAGATGTAAAACCCTAGATGCTTCAATCATCATCCTAGGACTTCAAACTTTGACTAGGGCTTGTTTCCAAACCCTAGGACTTATGACCATTAGAAATTTGGTCAACACATGTATCTACTAGATTACCATCATGCATAAGCATATCATATGATTAGAAAATATTAATATATCAGAAATATATTGACCTAGACTAGGATAGGGATTCAATCAAAGGATTAGATACCTAGGGTTTCATTCCCAAGGCTTTTCATAACAAGGATTTTTCTTGTAGACCTAACTAAAACCTAGGGTTTCGGTTCATGTCAAATCAAACCCTTATTCTATCAAAACTTCAAAGGTTCGAGATTTCGAACAACATCATTTCAACCCTAATAGGTTAGAGTTTCCATGATCATATAAAAATCCCAAACATAACATTATCAATATATTAACCAGAATAATAATTTCTTTATTAATATCCCTAAATAGGTTTAGGGTTTCACACATTATTAACATACCCTTAGGTTAGGATTTTTCCAGAGAACCTTTTAGGGTTTCTTTTATGCAAACAATCAGAGATATATGAGGTGGGTAGATTCATCAGATGATGAATCATCCCAAAGAAGAATCTTTTAAGATTCAAGAGAGCTAGACACAAAAAATGTTAGTAGTGTAGAATGGATTTTCCAAAGAGAATTAATAAATATTTATGATTTAAGACATACCTTTGTTTCTTGAAAAACCTTCTTATGATGCCTTTCTTCATGTTCCTTGATCTTTTAGCAAGTCATTTCCTAGAAGTGTAAGTCATGGTATTCTATACCTACAATGCATGCTTTCAAGAAAAACTTTGATTTGATAACTTATTAGACTAGCATGTGCATCTTGAAATTATTTAATTGAATTTCCTAAGCTAGTTTATTTTGCTTGTATTTGATAGACCTTCATAGGCATATGTAGTGAACCCCTCATATTGTAGTGACACCAAATTACTGTGGTAGGATTGAACTCCTTTTCTTGTTGGAATCACCAAAATTGTGTAATAACACCGACACTCTTTTCATCGAGACCTAATCATTAAATGACACTGAGTTTTTTCATTGAGATTTCATTGAATGCATCAACGCTTCTCACTATGAATTATCACCAAGAGTCTCCACTATGGCTACTGTAATGTGAGTTTATTTTTTTATTTGACCGCGACATGTCCATTCTAACATCACCAAAATGTATATACTATATTAGCATTAAAAAAATATTACAATGGCACTAAAACTTCACTGTAGTATGTCACCGATATTTCTCTGAGATATTTGACCTGTGGTGACACCGAACTGTGTAACATCCATTGTAAAGTTATAAGGTCTGCAACCAAATTATGTAGTATCTAGGAAATTAATCTGAACTATGAGAGCACTCTGGTTTATATTCTGTGACAATGTTGTGATAAAGATAATCTCTATACCCTTATTAGAGATATCTGTACCCTTATCTGAGTTCCTGTAATAATACTAACTCGTCTATGAAATTTTGTCCTAGATTCTGTGACTGTTGTTAGTGCGAGGTCCTCATAATTCTTTAAGGTTCTTTTTTAGGACTAAGCTAGTTCATTGTGATCCATTAACCTAGAAATGTCCATCTATGTTCTTCAAGAACATTTCATTGCGTTTGATCATGACCTTAGCTCTGAAACCATGTTAGATAATGTAAGGAATTGGTAGTAAATCAATTTCTCTTATCATAATACTATCTTGTGATTTTTCTTGTTATTATGTGTTATTTCATTTTATCTTTTCTTATCATCAAGAATAATGCCAAACAATAAATACAAGAGGGCAGAAGATGCAGGCTCTCTGCCAGGGAAAAACCCCACTTTTTGGGGAAAACACAGTCAAAATTATTCCTTCAGTAGATTCAAGATGAGATGACCAAGACTGTAACTAGAGACTCTCTCCACCAAGTCATACCTTCACTGTGTTAGCATCGAGATCTCCATGAAACCAAGATCTCCTTTTCTTGCACCGAAACTTCATCCCCTTGACCAAGTTCTGTAGCACTGAGACATTATGACTGAGATAGCACCGAGTTCTTCCGAGCTTCTTCCCGTGGTATCACTGAAACATAGATAGCATCGAACTTGTGAGACCCTTCATTCTGTGATATTATCAAACCCGTGAGATCCTTCTTAATGTGATGGTTTCAATTTTTTCATGGCATATTTTTCATGTGATTTAACTGCTTTTGTATCATTGTAATTACATCAAGAGTATGACTGCACCGAGACTATCTAAAAATTATAGGAACTGTTGAACTGCGATACAAATTTCAGAGTGATCCAAAATTCAGTGTTTGAAATGCGAAACCTTAGCTGGGTATATATAGTAGTATGTCCATAGGAAATGAGACGACATGTGCTTCTTGAAGAGATGTGTTACTTGTGTTAGGCCGACATGAGCATATCCGACTTGAAAATTAATTTGAGGCCGGCTCGAAGGTTGGCTTTGAAGAAGATTTGCTGAAGAGACTGAGGATAATGACCTTGAAGAAGATGACTTGATGGAGGAACCTTTTGAACAAATAATAAAAAACATATATTACATGGTTTAAAAGCCCAAAATGAGTCAATTTAAATTTGTAATTACGAACCTAGAATTCCACAATAAGGACCTTTATCTAAATATGACCCAAGCACAAAACCCATGCTTTAATAAGACATTTAATAATAATAATTTTTTTTTGAAAATATATTAATAATGAAGACCGAACCTAGTTACATTCTTCAACAACCCATTTCTGAACATGATTACAAATTATCTGTCCTCCATCACTAAGATCAAGAAAAAGTTCTTCTTTAGTCTTGGTACATACAACACATCCTTAGGTTCTAACGAACTTCCTGACTTGAGTTGAAATGATATAGTTCCCTCTCCCCTTTTTTCATAATTGGTGTCATCACCAAGCTCCACATGAACCACCGAGTCTTTCTATGTTAGATTGCTAAATATCTCATATGATTTTGTCATGTGATGTGATGCACAATTGTTCAATTAACACACACTCTTCGAAATGGTGATGGAAGAAAGATAGGAGACTATGAGAAGTCCTCAAACTTTGTTGCAAACTTATCTAACTGAACCTTTGATAATGCTACATGTTGTGACTTCTACTTTCCCTTCTTTTTATATTTAAATTGCGATGCATAGTGCCCATTGTTGTGTAAAATTAAACACTTGAGCTTGCATCACTACACTTTCAAAGGAATGATATACAATTATCTAGAGATCATAAACTTCTATTGTATGAAAAACCTTCTTAAAAAATGGGATTCAAGAATTGTGGTACAATTCCATGCCATTCAATCCCTTGAGACACCTCCTCAACCCACCCATCCCAAAATAAAGTTAGTATTAAGAAAACACTAATATATATTTGAAACTCCCCAAGTCCTACCACCATATTGAGGTGAGAATGATCATTCTATTCTACTCATATTCCCTTATCATGATCCATTTTCCAAAAACATGAAAACAAAAAGAATGTTCATGTTTTTCTAGATACAAGTATCATCTCCTCTAGTAGTATTCCTTATTTGTTACCAATAGTTAAGGTCCTCAATAAATAAGGCACTTGGGGCATGTTCCCTGATTTTTTAGCTCTCAACTAAATAACATTCAAGGACAAGTTCCCCATTCCCATCATTTAAGACCTTTTGTATGAGTTAATAAATGTTCAATTCTTCTCCAAAATGATCTCTACTCAGTCTCTCACCAATTCACATGAATGAGGAAGATATTACGAAATTTTTTTTTCATGGTCATGAAGGTCATTATGAGTTCTTAGTGATTCCCTATGGCCTTTTCAATGCACCTTTCACCTTCCATAGTCTCATGAATAAATTATTTCACCCTTTCTACATCAGTTTATCCTTGTCGTTTTTGACAACATCTTACTAATACAATAAAACTTGGCATGCCCATGTCACCAATGTGGGTTAGGTATTATAATTTCTTGTTAGACATCAACTCTTTCTCAAGAGGTCCAAATGTGCCTTTTACTTCTTTGAAGTAGAATATTTTTTCCATATTATTAATTGTGACGGTGTATTTGTGGATCTAAAGCAAGGTGAAACAATGAAGGATTGACCCCATCCCAAAACTATTAAATGTTTAAGAGGCTAGATTCTTGGTCTCACTAGTTACTACAGAAATTTCACAAGTAACCTTGGTAAGATTGCAACTCTCCTCATACCTTTGCCTAAAAAGGATGCTTTCAATTGAAATGACACCATGGAATTGACCTTCCAACATTTGAGGAATGTTGTGTTTACAACAAGCTCAATTTTCTCTCTGGTAGACTTCAGTAATGCTTTTGTCTTGGAATGTGATGCCTTTTGTAAATGCATCAGATTAGTACTCACACAAGAAGGGAAACCATTGGCCTTTACTAGAAAACAACTCTATGTGATTGAACTTGGAAAAATCAACTTATGAAAAATGAACGTTGGCTATATTGCATGATATGATATCCAACATCACAACCTTGAATCCTTTCTAGAGCAAAGGATTTCATCCCTTGAGCAACGCAAATGAGTTACTAACATGTTTGTATATGGCTATGAGATAATTTATAAGAAGTGAAAGGAGAATTTTGTAGCATATTCTCTCTCTCATAAGCATGAAGAGGAGGGGTCCCTCTTTTCACCTTCCTTCATAGTAGAAAACTAGTTGAATGACATCTACAAAGTATGCTTAATAGATCCAAAGATTTATCACCTAATACAAAAACTTGAAGTGGCACCCCATGCCTATCAATTCCACACTTTGAAAAATTAAGAGCTTCTCTATGAAAGGCATCTATCTTTGACAAGCAGTCAACATTTAAATCAACAATTTTATATAAACTCCATGCTTCGTCAATTATAGTGTTGTAAAACCAGCTTTAAAAATAGAAGAAAAGAGATATCAACGCCCTATAAATAAGCCACTTCGAGGGGGAAACCTCCAATACATTACATGAATGAACAATTCTTGGATGATACAAATTACAAAACCTCCTTTCTATATATAGGAGTCCATGAGGCCATAATGTAATCCTAGTGGGGCCACAATGTAATCCTAGCCGACCTAACAATAATAATTTAAAGGCACAATAATAACAATATGGGGGCTATAGGGGTAGAATAATAACAATAATGGGGTTACACTAACAACAATAAGGGACTATACTAGTAATATAGGGACCTAACATGCCCCTCTCCTTCAAAAAAGTGTTGTCCTCAACGCTTGAGTAGCTCTGGGTGCTTCTGTATAAAATTCTCATCCTCCCATGTACAATCTTCAGTGGGTAAGTTCTTCCACTTGATGAGATACTCTGAAATTGATCGATTCCGTAGCTGTCGAGTTCTTGTTTCCATGACCGCTTCAGGTTCCAATATGATTTTTCCTTCCTCATCAAGTTCGGGCAATATTGTTTGAACTGGAAGATTTTCACCTATAACCTTCTTTAAGCATGAAACATAGAAAATTGGATGCACTCGTGAAGAAGCAGGAAGCTCCAATTTGTATGCCATAGTACCAATCTTTTGCAACACCTTGTAAGGACCATAGTACTTTGGCGATAATTTATTATCCTTCTTAGCTTGCTTGAGGGACATTTGTTTGTATGGTTGTATCCGTAAAAATACCCAATCTCCTACATCAAAACTTCTCTCGCTGCGATGTTGATCTGCCTGTTGTTTCATTCGATTTTGTGCCAAATTCAGGTTATCCTTTAAGAGTTGAAGAACTTCTTGCTGATGCTCGATGTGATCTTCCACTGCTTGAACCTTCGAATTTTCCCTTAAAGATGATGTGATGGATGGTGGATGATATCCATAAAGTGCCGTAAATGGGGTCATTTTTGCTGCAGTATGGAAGGAAGTGTTATACCACCATTCAGCGAGAGGTAACCACTTGACCCATTGTGTTTGTTTATCAGATACAAAACAACGAAGATATCCTTCCAAACATTTATTTGCTATCTTAGTTTGACCATCAGATTGAGGATGATAAGATGAGCTATGAGCTAATTGAGTACCCAAACAAGAAAATAACTCCGTCCAAAAATTTCCAGTAAAAATGGGATCTCTGTCGCTTACAATAACCCTTAGGTTTCCATGTAGCTTTTGAATTGTGTCCATAAATGTAGTATAAATTGTACTTGCTTTAAATGGATGAGATAATGCACAAAAGTGTGCATACTTGGTAAGTCTATCAACTACCACCATGATGACACTCTTTCCTTCGGACTTAGGTAAACCAGTGATAAAATCCATTGAAATCTCCTCCCAACGTTGACTTGGAATGGATAAAGGTTGTAGAAGTCCTGGGGTCTTAATTGTTTCCACTTTATTCTGCTGGCAAAGCAAACATTCCGCCACAAACTTTTGAATATCAGATTTAAGGCCATCCCAAAAAAATTCTTTCTTCACCCTGTGGTAAGTTTTTAAAAATCCTGAGTGTCCTCCTAAAGGAGAAGTGTGCAATTCCAGAAGAATCTTTTGTTTTAGTTGGGAATTCTTACAACGATATAAGCGATCTTTGTACCATAAGGAATCATTTTTCCAACTAAATGTATCAGATGTACTAGGATCTTGCTGCAACTTTTGAATGAGTGTCCATACTTCTTTTTCCTTCTTCCATTCATCTCTTGCTTCGGTTATCCAATCTGGTTGGATAATAGAAATGGCACAAAGCAATGCTTCCACCTCTTCATTCTTTCTAGAGAGTGCATCTGCAACAACATTAAGCTTTCCTTTTTGTAGATTATTTCAAAGTCATAACCCAACATCTTTATGACCCATTTTTGTTGCTCTTCTGAAGATAGTCTTTGTTCCAAAAAGTGTTTAAGACTATCATGATCAGTTTTTACCTTGAAGTGTCTATCCATTAGGTAAGTTCGCCATTTCTTTAGTGCATGTAGTATTGCTAACATTTCCTTCTCATAAATATGTTTCTGTAAATACTTTCCTTTGATTGGACGACTTTCAAAAGCAATGGGTCTTCCTTCCTGCATTAAAACAACACCAATTCCATTTCCTGAGGCATCACATTCCACAATAAAGGTTTTTGTGAAGTCTGGCGTAGCTAAGACCGGTGCTAGGCACATTGCCTCTTAAGATGTTCAAAGGCCTTAGTTGCTTCAGGAGTCCATGAAAATGCATCTTTCTTCAATAATGTTGTTAGAGGTGCTACTATTCTCCCATAATTCTTAACAAACTTGCGATAATACCCTGTTAACCCGAGAAATCCTCGCAACTGCTTTATGGTTGTGGGGACTTTCCATCCCTTAATGGCTTTAATTTTGTTAGGGTCTACTTTAACACCCTCGTGAGATACAATATGACCCAGATATTCCACCTCTTGTACTCCAAAGAAACATTTGGATTTTTTTGCATATAATTGTTTCTCCTGCAATAGTTTGAGCACCCTATCAACATGTTGAACATGATCCTTCCAAGACCTGTTGTAGATTAGTATATCGTCAAAAAATACTAGCACAAATTTTCTAAGGAAGGGTTTGAAAATGGAATTCATCAACCCTTGAAATGTAGAAGGTGCATTGGTAAGGCCAAAGGCATGACCAAAAATTCATAATGACCCTCATGAGTTCGAAATGCTGTTTTTGGAATATCTTCAGTCTTCATTCTAATTTGATGATATCCTGAACGAAGATCCAACTTGGTAAAATAAATTGCTCCATGTAATTTATCCAATAATTCATCAATCACAGGAATGGGAAATTTGTCTTTAATGGTGAGCTTATTGAGCTCCCTATAATCCGGACACATTCGCCATGATCCATCCTTCTTGTGTACCAATACTACAGGAGCAGAGAAAGAACTTCGACTAGGTTGAATTATACCCGCCTCTAACATTTCTGCAATCATACGTTCAATTTCGCTCTTTTGGACGTAAGGATATCTATAAGGCCTGATGTTTGGAGGAACACTTCCTGGAATCAAAAGAATAGCATGATCATGATCACGAATAGGTGGGAGTCCTTTGGGAGTTTCAAACACCTTGGAATGATTGTCCAAGACTTGTTGGAGATCTGCAGAAATAGATGATTTTGATGTTGGAACTTCTAGTGAGCATAATTGCGCAATTACGCCTCGTTGTTCTTTCTTTAGAAGCTTTGTCATGACATTAGAGCTTATTATCTTTCCCGGCTTCCCCGCAATACCCTGTAATTCGACTTCCTTTCCTTCTGAAAAAAATTTCAAGAAAAGTTCTTGAAAATTAAAAGCTACCGTCCCCAAAGATTGTAACCATTGTACTCCTAGTACAACATCAGCACCTCCCATAGGAATGGGAAGCATTGGACTAGTCAATACATATTCCCCCATGGTTAGCTTGATATTATGGCATTTTCCAGAGCAATTTATAGTTCCTCCATTTGCAACCATCACTCGACATTCTGGTGCTGGGTATAGGAAACAATTTAATTCCTTGGCTACCTTACAATGAATAAAATTATGGGTGCTACCTGAATCAATCAACACTATTACCTTTTTTTTCTTGATATGTCCTTCTATCTTGAGAGTTTGAGGAGTGGTAATTCCTGCCAGTGCATTACACGATATGGTCGGATTCATTTCTTCCTCTTCTAGGGCTGGTTCCTGGTGTATATCCTCTTCTTGTTCATTTTCTTCTTCCTCTTCACAATATATGTAAAATAATTTCATCTCAACACACTTATGACCTTTAGTGTATTTGCTATCACAACTGTAGCAAAGCCCTTTTGCTCTTTTTTCTTCCAATTTTTGTGGTGTCAACCTTGTAGGTTGTGGAAATCTAGGAGTAGCAACACTTCCCTCTTTATAGAAGTGAGTGGTAAGCTTCCTTGTCGCCATAATTTTACATTCAATTTTTCTTGCCAACCTGAATGCCTTCTCCAATGAATCAGGTTCCAAAACGCGAACTTCATGTTGGATGTTATCCTTTAAAGTACCTATGAAGAGATCAATCCCGTGTTCCTCTGGAATATCAGTTACCCTTATATTCAATTTTTGGAAGTCCTCAATGTGATCCCCCACTAAACCCTTTTGTTTGAGATTTATCAATTGGCTAAAGAAGGTGTTGCTCTTTGTATCCTCATAATGTGCTATCATTTCCTCCGTAAAAATTGACCAAGTGACAGTTTTTTTACGGGAGCAAAGCCATCGATACCATACAAATGTATTTTGTTCTAAATGCAAAGTTGCAATGTGTACCTTTTGTGTGTTTTTCACATTATGGAGATCAAAATATTGCTCCATCTGTAGTATCCATGTTACAGGATCCTTTCGATCAAACTTCCTCATATCCATTTTTGGAATATGGTGGTTCTTCCCGCCAACATTAGATTTTATGAAGTCACTATTAACATTTATTTTTTTCTCATCATGAGTTTCCTCTACTATATTTTCACCATTAGGAAACATTTCTTGTATCAACTTTGTCAAAACTTCCATGTCTGCTTTTAGATCATTCTTCATGTTTTCCATGTTGTCTTTCATTTTTTCATCGATCTTAGCTTCCATGTCATCCATCTTATATTCCATGCCATCTATCTTAGATTCCACGCATTTCTTCAAACCATCCATATTATTCTTCAAACCATCCATCTTCGCTTCCACGCCTTTCTTCAAAACATCCATTTCATTTTTTGTTGCTCTTTGCGAGAGAGAAATTTGGTCTCTTGAAATTTTGATAGTTCATGTTGCAATTCTTCATCTTCATGAGTCATAGTAGACGCTTCTGAAGGCTTAATGGGTGTTGAATTATTTTTACGGGGCATTTTTTTTGAACCCAATACTGATATATATTCTACAATATGCCGTTGGAATCAATTCAAACTGATTCTTCAAACAAGACTTATGCAATTCATAAAAAAATACACACCTTTTTCTTGCTTTTGAGGAGCTTGATATTGAAATTGGATTATCTTTGTGATTGCGGCTCTTCAATATCTGAAATTGGGCACTGAGGTAGCCTTCTTAATTATCTTTCGAATGCCACAGGTCTGACTTGATTTTGATTCTCGAAGACAAAGTTATGTCCAATCTCCCACAATGACCTAATTATGGACTGGTTCAGTAGAGCGAACTTGTACGACTTGCCACGTGTCACTGTTTCATCTTTTAGCTCTGAAATTGATAGGAGAGAAACTACAGTCCATGTACTTGTGAAAAATTTTTACGGCACTCCAATCCGATGCTCAGAGAGAGAGTTATGAAGATTTTCCCACAATCACCTCTTTGAGATGAAATTCAGGAGCCTGAAAAAGTACTACCTTCCACAGATCATATCTCTGAAAATATTGCGAACCAAGCTCTGAAATTTTGCAACGAGTTTCCTCAGGATTTCAGCTTCGCGCCCTAAAAATTTCAGATTCTTAACCTTCGTATAAAATTTTTTATAGCGCAAATTCCACGATGACCTGTTTAGATTAAATTGAGGAGCCTACAAAAAGACCTAACTTCCACAGATCATATCTCCGCAAATATTGCGAACCAAGCTCTATAATTTTTTGACGATGTTCCTCAGGATTTCGGCTTCGCACCCTAAAAATTTCAGATTCTAAAAAAAATTATAGCGAAAATGCCACGATGACCTGTTTGGAGCAGCGAAACCCTAGAATCCAAAGCTTTGATACCAAATGTTGTGAAACCAGCTCCAAAAATAGAAGAAAAGAGATATCAACGCCTTAGAAATAAGCCATTTTGAGGGGGAAACCTCCAATACATTACATGAATGAACAATTCTTGGATGATACAAATTACAAAACCTCCTTTCTATATATAGGAGTCCATGGGGCCATAATGTAATCCTAGTGGGGCCACAATGTAATCCTAGCCGAACTAACAATAATAATTTAAGGGCACAATAATAACAATATGGGGGCTACAGGGGTACAATAATAACAATAAGGGGGTTACACTAACAACAATAAGGGACTATACTAGTAATATAGGGACCTAACATATAGGTCATTCAAGATTTCATAAAACATATAAACAATTAAATGATAATTTTTTTGGAAAGGTGTGAAGAAGGACATTTGCACATTTTTGACAAATTATGACCTTTTTCTAGCAACACGAGAGAGACAATGCAACCTCTAGGAAAACTACAACCTTTAGCCATTTCACCAATTTTTTGGACTACTATTTCTATGGACTTCATTATGGGATATCCAAATCAAGAAATAAATATATCATCATGCTTGTGATTGATTTCATTTTCAAATATTCTCATTTTTGTGCTTTACAAGATCCTTTCAAAGCTTCCACAATTTCTCAAGTATTCATGGATAATATTTTTAAACTTTATGGTATGCTACAATCTATTGTGATGGAAAATGACCACACTTTCACTGGAAATTTTGAAAACAATTTTTTTGGTCCTAGGGCATTTAATTGAATCTTAGCATCACTTATCACCCCCAAATTAATGGTCAAACTAAAGTTGTAAACAATTTCATAAAAGTGCATTTGAGACGCTTTTCCTTAGAATAAAAATACCATTGGGTTCAATGGTTACTTCTTGCAAAATGTGGTAAAATACAACTTATTATGGTGCCACTTGTAGAAATTTGCTGAATAATGATTAATTATCCACCGAGACTATCCTGATCACATACAATTCGAATTTATATGCAACACATAATCTCTTCCAGTCAGATCATCACACATGCGGAAAAATAAATCAAGCAATAACACATCAAATCATCATACACATTAACACAGTATGTATGGGGAAAGCTTATAGCTGAAAACCCCGCAGCTATTGTGTATATTATAATGGAGAAATCAAGTAACAAACTCAGTACAATACTCCTCACAAGTACTCAGTACTTTCTCATACAGTTACCCACAATCTAGCTCAGTTTTGAACAGGTTACTGGTTCAAAACTCACCGCCAATTGCCTTGCCTCTATTGCGAAATCCAGGCCTGTCTATATAGAGATCCAAGGTTTGAATCTCCTTGGCTTGACAGCGCAATCATCATGGGAAATTCCTCCAAGTGTGGTGCAAATCTCATGCACAACTGATGTCGCCACTGATAACTAACTCCACCCTTTCATCTACCTCTTTCACTGGTCTCCACTGAACTGATCATGCACTATAGTGAACTGATGTGTTCTTGAGTTGAATAATGAGTTAAATAATATTTAATTCACTCCACTCATAACTAATTGATTAGCTAGTTAAACTAATCTCAACTAGTTCAACTAAAATAAACAGAACACAACTCCACTATCTGTCTCATTAACTCCACCAAACTTCTGCCACTGAAGTCCTAACCGAAGTCAACCATGCATGAGGTCAATACCCCATAAGAAAAGCATATTTCCTTCTAGCAGTTGCATGTGCCACATCCGTAGCTCAAACTGAAGTGCTCCAAGAGAGTAAACTGTTGTTTAGAGTCCAAATATTATTAAGGGTAAATAATATTTGACTTCCCTATTTTTAGGAGAGGCAGCCTAAAAATAGCCTTCGACCTCTTCGACCTAAAAAATAGAGTCTCATCTATTTTCACCAACATGACCAATGCTCCAAGAATCTCAAACTGGAATCCCCGAACCATGCTCCATATGTCTAAAAATAGACATAGTCTAAAAATAGACTTTGCGCCAGAATTCGCCTGCGGGCCCACTTAGTGAAGGCGACTTCATTTCACTAAGCTCAATCATCTTGCTGCATTTTCAACACTCCCTCTTAGCAAGATATGGATTATCTGCAACCCCTATCCTGCCTCTGTGGAATTCGAACTTGCTCCTGTTGAGCGCCTTCGTCAGGATGTCGGCATCCTGATCCTCCGTGGGAACATATGAAAGCATCATGATTCTCCACTGAACACAATCTCTGATATGATGGTACCTGATGTCGATGTGTTTGGATCTATCATGAAATACTGGATTAGCCGAGAGTTTAATGCAACTCTGGTTATCACAATAAATCACTGTAGGCTCCAAATGCAACTCGAACAATCCAACGAGGATCTTCCTCATCCAAATAGCCTCGCATGCAGCCAAGCTTGCTGCCATGTACTCGGCCTCTGCTGAACTGAGTGCCACGGATCTCTGCTTCCTACTGTACCAGGAAATTGATGTCGACCCAATGCTGAAAACTCCTCCAGATGTGCTCTTTCGGTCCGTTACCCCCGCCCACCGTACTGAAGCGTAAAGCTTCGCTCCATGTCCGTTTGTACCACAATCCATATCCCGATGTGCCTCTGAGATATCTCAATACATGCTTCCCCGCCTTCAAAAAGAGCTTGGTAGGCTTAACCATAGCTTGTGAAAGCTGGTTAACTGCATAGCATATGTCGGGTCGTGTATTGACCAGATACATAAGCGACCCCACCAACTGTCGATAAACAGTGGCATCCACTACCTCCGCCGAAGTAGCATCCTCCTTCTTCCAACCACCAGGAAGAGGAGTATCAACAGGCTTGCAGCCATGCATGTTGAACTTCTCCAGTATCTCCCGGGCATACTTACTCTGAGAAACAACAAATTTCCGCTCGCGCCGTCAAATATCCAACCCCAGGAAATAATGAAGGATGCCCAAGTCCTTCATCTCGAACTCTCTAGCAAGATCCTCCTTGCATGAAAGTATCAACAGCTCATCTCCCGTCAGAATCAAATCATCTACATACAGTATGATGATCAACAACTTCCCCTCCACCACAATCTGGTACAGGTTAGGATCCGCCTCACTCTTGGAGAATCCAAGTCCGGTGAAATAACTGTCTATCCGTGTGTACCAAGCACGAGGTGCTTGTTTCAATCCGTACAGTGCTCTCTTGAGTCTGCACACATGCGACTCACTGCTGAAGATCTCGAAACCTTCGAGCTGCTCTATGTACACCTCCTCCTCAATGACTCCGTTGAGGAACGCAGTCTTCACATCCATCTGATGGATGTGCCACCCTGATCATAACAGAGAGCAAGGATCGTCCGTATGGAAGAGTACCTTTCGACAGGTGCAAAGGTCTCCTCATAGTCAATCCCCTCGATCTGTGAAAAGCCACGGGCGACAAATCTCGCCTTGTACTTCTCCACACTCCCGTCAGCCGCTTGCTTCACCTTGTAGATCCATCGTGAACCCACCACCGATTTCCCCACCGGTCTTGGGACAATCTCCCATGCACTGTTCCTGACGATCGAATCATATTCTTCGATCATGGCATCAACCCATGCGGGTTCCTCCACAGCTTCCTCAAAAGAGGATGGCTCTGTCACAACACATTGACTCACAAGAGCCATGTATCCAATGTACCGATCCGGTGATTGTCTCTGTCTGCGATGTGCTGTAGGTGGTCCTACAACCTTCTCTGCATCCCGAGCCAGTCGCTCAGCTTCTGTAGTGCGCATGCGCCCTCTGATGGTTGGCGCTGCATGGGTGGTTTCTTCCACCTCCTGAACTTCATATTGTGGCTGATCCACATCCGGAAGCTCCTCATTAGGAACTAACCGCTCCTCATCTGCATGCAAGTGTAGCTCCCTCTCAAGCAAACATTGCATGGCTTTCTCCTCCTGAAATTTTATATCCCGTCGCACAACAGTCTTACGACTGTCTGACAAATACACCCGATAGTTGTGAGGTGTATCAGTGTACCCCACAAATATTCCAACCTCAGCAGTTGGATCCAGCTTCCTTCTCGCATCCTTCGTCACATGCATGTAGACAAGAGAACCAAAAATCCGCAAATGGGAAATATCAGGCCTCTTGCCAGAATAAGCCTCCTCCGGTGTACTCATGCCAAGAACCTTGTGAGGACAACGGCTCTGCACATACACTGCTGTATTGCATGCCTCAGCCCACAAGTGAAGGGGTAGGCCCTGATCATGCAACATCGCCCGTGCAGCACCCACGATCGTTCTGTTCTTCCGCTCAGCCACCCCGTTCTGCTGTGGGTTATGGGGTGCGAGGAGCTCTCTCCGAATCCCTTCTGCGCTGCAGAACTCCTTGAATTCAGCCGAGATGAATTCACCACCGTTATCACTCCTTAGAGAAATCACCTTCTTCCCCGACTCGTTCTCGACCAGTGCTTTAAACTCACAGAACTTCGCGAATGTATCACTCTTCTTCTGCATGAAGAAGATCCAGCACTTTCGAGAGAAATCATCAACAAAGATCACATAATACTTGTGCTTTGCTGTCGAAGCAACTGAGAAAGGACCACACACGTCTGTGTGAACTCTCTCAAGGATCGCCGTGGCGCGACTATCCTTCTCGTGAAAGGTGGCTTTCACATACTTCCCTAAAGTACACCCCTTGCACTGATCTGACTGCGCAAGGGTGCTCTTAGGAAGTCCAGTAGAAATCTACTGCAGAATCTTCAAAGCTCCATGGTGAAGATGGCCCAATCTCCTGTGCCATAGTTCGCCCTCATCATCCCGGCTCACCACATCTCCAGCCTTGCATGCCATAGCTGCGCAGTCATCTACCTGCAACTGATAAAGGTTCTGAGTTAGAACCCCTATCTTCCGGGTCTCTCCAGTAGTCTTACTGCGCAGGAAAGCTTTTCCTTCGCTGAAGACCACATCATAACCCTTATCCTCCAACATCGCTACTGAAATCAGGTTCTTCTTCAATCCAGGTACATGCATGACATCCTTCAATACAAAGGGTTTACCAGACTCCCTCTGAAAGGATATGGTATCGATACCAGTCGCACTGTATCTACCATCATCGCCCATCTCGATGTGCACACCCAAATCTTTGTCCTCCAGATCTGAGAACAAATCCCGATCTCCCGTCATATGAAATGATGCACCGCTATCCAAGAACCACACCGATCCCATCACACTTGAAACCAAGCATGCGATCAGTGAAAAGTCAAGCTCGAACTGTGAAGCCAAAGCTTCTCCATCTGCAGATCTTCCCGCTTGCTTGTTCTTCTTCTTCTTTGGACAATTGGTAGCATAATGTCCGTGATCATGGCAGCGAAAACACTTCACTTTCGCCATATCCTGCTTCTTGCCCTTTGCACCAGAATGAGAGGTTTTCTTACCCTTCCCTTTCTTTGCTTTGGCCACCAAAGCGCAGTTTTCTTCATCAGCTCCCTTTGATGAAGATCCATCTCGAGTAGTCCTCCTTATCTCCCCCTGCATGAGATCCGCCCAAAGGCGCTCCCATCCCGGCAGCTTCTCCCGACCATTGACACTATCTTGATATGAGTGCCAAGCCTTCGGAAGACCAAGGAGAGCCAGGTCGACCATGTCCTCATCTTCGACAATCACCCCCACACTTCCCAGCTCATCTCTGCACTGAGTGAACTTCGTGAGGTATTTGGCGATACTGTCGCCTTTCTCCATCTTGATGTTCCTGAGCTTATCTTTGAGCGCCAGCTTCCTTTGGTCGCTCTTACTATGGAATAGATCCGTCAAAGCTTTCCACATTAGAAATGGAGAAGCCTTTCCATGCAGGCTGGATACAATATGATCCTTGACGCCCTCCAACAGGATCCTTCGACATTTCACCATCTTCTTTTGCCAGGCTTCGACTTCAGCAGGATCAATGGGCTTTTGGACATCCGTATCTGCGAACTCCTTCAGACCATTATCTTCTAATACTGCCTCCATGCAATCCTTCCATGCAACATAATTCAAACTGCCTTCAAGAGCATATTCGAGTCGCAAACCGTCGAAAGACATTTTCAACACCGGCACCAAGAAAACAAAACTGCTGCAAAATTTTGAATTCCACCTCAAAGCTCAACCGCTCTAGATCTGTGAGAACAAATTATTTCTAGCACAAAGATTGACTGCAAGGGGCATTTACCAGACCTTTCACTTTCCGAAGAAAGATGAATCCGGAGGCTACCTGGCCCGCATGCAGACTCTGTCTACCGAAATAAGCTTGTAATCACCGTGATGATCAATCTCTGCTTCAATAGCTCTGATACCATGTAGAAATTTGCTGAATAATGATTAATTATCCACCGAGACTATCCTGATCACATACAATTCGAATTTATATGCAACACATAATCTCTTCCACTCAGATCATCACACATGCGGAAAAATAAATCAAGCGATAACACATCAAATCATCATACACATTAACACAGTATGTATGGGGAAAGCTTATAGCTGAAAACCCCGCAGCTATTGTGTATATTATAATGGAGAAATCAAGTAACAAACTCAGTACAATACTCCTCACAAGTACTTAGTACTTTCTCATACAGTTACCCACAATCTAGCTCAATTTTGAACAGGTTACTGGTTCAAAACTCACCGCCAATTGCCTTGCCTCTATTGCGCAATCCAGGCCTGTCTATATAGAGATCCAAGGTTCGAATCTCCTTGGCTTGACTGCGCAATTGTCATGGACAAATCCTCCAAGTGTGGTGCAAATCTCATGCACAACCGATGTCGCCACTGATAGCTAACTCCACCCTTTCATCTACCTCTTTCACTGGTCTCCACTGAACTGATCATGCACTGTAGTGAACTGATGTGTTCTTGAGTTGAATAATGAGTTACTAATTAATGAATTAAATAATATTTAATTCACTCCACTCATAACTAATTGATTATCTAGTTAAACTAATCTCAATCAGTTCAACTAAAATAAACAAAACACAACTCCACTATCTGTCTCATTAACTCCTCCAAACTTCTGCCACTGAAGTCCAACTGAAGTCAACCATGCATGATGCCATCAAACCCTTGGGAACCACGTGATTCCTCTGTCAAATGCATGAGCCACTTCTGTAGCTCGAACCGAAGTGCTCCAAGAGAGTAAACTGAAGTTTATAGTCTAAATATTATTAAGGGTAAATAATATTTGACTTCCCTATTTTTAGGAGAGGCAGTCTAAAAATAGCCTTCGACCTCTTCGACCTAAAAAATAGAGTCTCATCTATTTTTACCAACATGACCAATGCTCCAAGAATCTCAAACTGGAATCCCCGAACCATGCTCCATATGTCTAAAAATAGACATAGTCTAAAAATAGACTTTGCGCCAGAATTCGCCTGCGGGCCCACTTAGTGAAGGCGACTTCATTTCACTAAGCTCCATCATCTTGCTGCATTTTCAACACCACTCAAGTGACTCCCTTTGAGAATCCCTTAGGCCAAAAGCCCTAATGGCGTAGGAGGTAAATAAAACCCTCAAAACTCTCTAAAATTCATTCAAAATTCAATATCTTCTGCCTAAATAAATTGGTTGGATCTAATTATCATATTCAAAATATCCCTGCAGAATTGTTCGAGAAAATATGGTATTCCACACAAGACTAACATCTTCAATAACCACTCACACAAATAAATAAAAAATCATAACACCAATATATTTACGTGGTCAAAACCCTATAATATATAAATATTCCATAGCCACAACCAATGTTTCCCCCCGAGACAATTTTATTAATGCAATTTTATTTATTTATATAAGAGAGTTCTCACAATCGATCATTAGCCATAACCCTCAACACTCTTTAAAGAGAGATCATGGACCAATTATATTCTGAGCCAGATATGAATATCCATTAGTATCGAGGAGAGTTTGAGCTATCAAATCATGTCTAGAACATATCATGACCATCATACTACAATGCAACTAATGCATACGAAAGAAAACCACTTTTACCTAATAGATGTATTAGAACAAGTTGAACTTAACTAATTCATGGGTGTCTCAATATCCTAGCATCTCCCCTTAAGAAGAACTTGGGATAGGATTGAATTATTTACATAGGTCACATGATAGGATAAGGAAGGAGGCATTAGGGTCTATCACCTCTTAATGACAACTTCTTGAACTCCTAGTCTAGATTAAAGTTTAGAAAAAATTTATTTTATAAGATACTTTGTGAAATGTCTACAACTTGATCAATTTTAGGAAAAAATAGTACTTTAATAACTTGATCATGAATGGGATTTTGGATGAAGTGCATTTGTATCTTAATGTGTTTGTTGCGTTGATGCTAAACTTTATCTTTTGCAAGCTTGATGATACTCTATTTGTTGCATTAGAGGGTGGTTAGATGTTGTTGGAATCCAAATTCTAAAAGGATTTTAGAAACCATAAGACTTCTTGAATTTCATTAACCATTACTTGATATTATGCTTCTGTTAAAGAAATAGAAATAGACTAATGCTTCTTACAAACCTAAATGACAGGTCTAGAACCAACACTAAAAACATAATCACCATCCCAATCTAAATTAGTGAAACCAACCAACAAAGGAGTCCCTCTTGAACTATAATGTATCCCATACTGAATTGTACCTTGGATACATTGAAATCTCCTTTTTGTTGCTTTCCAATGAATTTCATGGGATTTTTTTTATATATTATGTAACAAGACCAATAATGAAGGAAATATTAGGACATGTATGTGTCAGATATAAGAGGCTATAAACTAATTGATGGTACAAAGTGGCATTGACTCTAGGTGCAGTGTAGGTGGCAATAAGTTTGACTCCAAAATAAAAGGGAGAAGGGGTTGGTTTACAACCTATGAAAAAGGAAAAGAATGTCACATGAATACTTAAATTCAGAAAGATAAATTCCTTCGTTGGTTTGCAATACTTGCAGGCCAAGGAAATAATGCAAATAGTTGAAGTATATAATTTCAAACTTTATCTTAAGGCTTGATTTAACATGGGTTAAATGTTTAAGGTCGATGCTAGTCAAGATAAGGTCATAAACATGTTGTAGAATGTACCACAACCATTTTTCATAAAATAATGGGGATCCTTCAATTTTTTATTTGTTTTATGTATTTTAATTATTTTACTCATTTTCTTTTGATTTTAATTTGTTTGTAAAATTCCTTTTGATTCTTTAAACTTGTATCATAATTTTTTAAGGTTTTTTATAAGATTTTTATGATTCATTTCAATGGTTTTTGCATTATTAATTTAATATAATTTGGTCTCTCTTTCATTTTTGTAGATGCTTCAATCCATGGAGGAAAAGCCTTTACATTATATCTAAGACCTGATTAACAACTTGTTAGATTAATTGTTCCAGATAAGGGTCATCTGGATCCAGATCAAACTTCAACAATTACCTTCTGAATTATCTAGACACTAGATGCCAATACCATGTATCCACATATCTAAAGGAAACCTATGACATCATCATTTGAGTTCATAGGATGTTAGATATTATTTTTTTGGGGGCTGCTTTCCTTATTTTTTAAATATTTTCCTATGAACATGTGGTAGCTGACAATATCATCTCTTCAAGATCTAATGAATTCCATTTCTGATGTGGAATATGACATGTCATTTGCCACATCATTCCATGTATCATGTATTTGGTCAGTTATGTTGATGTGGTTGTTGATAGATTGGTGACTTGTATTTTTCTTTCAAGAATTTATATTCGGATCCAAAACCAACTTAACCAATATTATTTTATTTTCTCCAAATGGTAGATGCAAAATAATTTAATCTCAAGTGAGATGTATCCAAGACCTGGAGGCATCTTATTGTAACTCATTTAAATGCTCCATATGCCAAATAAGTACTTTCTTGAATTATTTACAGGCCTTTAGTACCTAATAACATAAAAAATTAGAGTGTTCAATGATGATGACTAAATCCTTGAATTTGTCACACAAAACCACACCTTTAAAGGGTTAGTCATTGATGAACACCAACATGATATAGAAGTAAATGAACTAACTCCAAAAGCAAAACCAAGGGAAAAGAATGCTATTCCAAAGTCTACGGTTTTCCTAGAAAATTTCTATGGTGTTCAAGACAAGTTTAAGGGAGTAAATAATTGCAAAACAAACAACTCATACATGCAATATGAGGTGACTGATCTTGGTAAGGATCAAAATATATAGAATATCAACCTTGGAACTAGATGCACACCTTCGAAGAGAGTTGCATTCATTTTCCTTTTTAAAAAGTATAAAGACATATTTCCCTAGACATATATTGTATTAAAAACTTATGACACGAAAATTATCCATCATATCATTCCTCTCAAAAAGGATGTGAAACCTATCCAAAAGAAGCTTAAGAAAATGCACCTAATAATGGAACAATAGATCATAAAATAATTGAATAATTTTTTTGAAGCCAATATAATTTTCTCAGTTTGAAATTTTTAATGGGTGTCAAACATGGTATCTTTTAAGAAAAAAAAAGAAATTAATATTTGCATCACTCAAAATCCTAACAAAGCTTCAAACACAGACAACTATCCTGTTCCACGTATAGATAAAATTGTACATGTCTCAAGTTCATAAATTTTATCTTTGTTAGATGAATTTTCTAGCTATAACCAAGTCCTTGTATCACACGCTAATAAACTCAAAACTACATTCAAAATGAAATGGGAATTTATGCATATAGGATTTTTGGTTTAATTAATACATGTGCAACATTGCGAAGGGAAATGGAAATTGTTTTCATATGTTTAGTAAATAAATTACTATATCTGGATGATATGGCTATATTTTGAAAAAACAGAAAAAGTTATTTGCATAATATCAAATAACTTTTTGATGGCTACTGAAGGTACACATTTTTTCTTAATCCAAAGAAGACTATTTCGTAGTAAGTAAAGGAAATATTTTGGGTTTTATTGTGTCAAAATTTGGTATTAAGATTGAACCCAAAAGAAATAAAACCATTACTCAAATTCCATACATAATAAAAATTTGATGCTGTCATTTTTATGAAAGTATTTTTGTAAGAAGGTTTATCTTGAGTTTTGTAGAAGTAGTCAAACAACTCGAGGACATTATTAATAGGTTATAGCACAA
This sequence comes from Pinus albicaulis, assembly GCA_034641835.2. Lineage (NCBI taxonomy): Eukaryota > Viridiplantae > Streptophyta > Pinopsida > Pinales > Pinaceae > Pinus > Pinus albicaulis. The sequence continues at coordinate 41,069,343 of CM076579.1, read as the reverse complement.
GCTCTTGCATTGATAAGTCTCGATTTTTGTAAAAAGAATCATTTATATACTTTTGTTATGATTTTTCATTTGCTACAATATTGACTAAAAAGTGCCCATTTCATTTTTAATTCCAGGACTACAAGGTGTTGAATTGAACTATCCTAAAGTAGGAAAACAAGTGATCATTATATTCAAGGCAATGAAACATGATTGCTCCACGTCCCTCCATCCACCACTTATTCAGCCAAAAAGAATTAGGATAGAGAAAGGTGAACTTGATGACTACACTCCATATGTCGGATACATCTAAATGACGGTCATGTGGATTTGGATCAAACCTCTTTAATTACAATATGAATGATATGGATATCGGATGTCAATGCCATGCATCTAGATATCTAGATGAAACCTATGGCATCATTATTTTAGTTTTCTAGATGTCCCAAGATATTATTTTTCTTGGAGACTTCTTTCCTTAATAGTTTTATAAATGACTATTAACATGCAACATGCAACAATCTCAACTTTTCAAGCTCTGATCATTATTGCTTATGTGGAATATGATGTCTCATATACCATGTCATTCCATGTGGCATGTATTTGGTTAGTTATGTTGATGTGGCTAGAGATATCAATTCATGACTTGTTATCTATTTTCAAAATTTTGTATATGGATTCAAAACCAAGTTAACCAATATTATTTTATTCTCTCTAGATATCATATGTTGGATAACTTAATCTCAAATGACATGTATTCATATTCGAGAGGCATCTTATTGTAACACATTTAAATGTCCCAAATATTAATTATCATGTATTATTAGTTATATTTGGTTATATAAGGGATACTCATGTGCATCATTGCTACAACCCATATGATCTAGATTCTGGATATCCTTCTCACAATTGATTTGTATTTGGATATTTGGGCTATGTGGTATGGCTTTTTATTCAAATAATCTGAATATTCGAATACCTAAATAGCTAGACCATTGTGTGTATCTGGATGCTTATGTACACAAGCTAGCAGTCATATGTCATGTTATATATACGAAAATCATGCCATTAGGGTTGGATCTACATGGAACTATAGTTATCCCATGTGTTAATGTTGAGGTGTACATGTTGACATAGAGGCCAAAGTCAAGGTTTTTTTGTATTTAGATTATATATATAATCAAGGTCAAAATAATATTAATTATACTATGAACTATACACTATGCTATGTTACATAATAAATATGTTATTTTGGTAAATTATTATAAACCTATTGTTTCCATTTTACTTGAAAAATGTGGAATAAACCTCCAAAAATGTGCAAGCATAAAATGATAAGCCGCATGTCAAATAAAAAACACATTTTTCTTGTTAAATTCTAAGCACAGATCTTATTTCTCAAGAAACTAAATTGGGTCTAGTACAACTTTCAAAGGATAAACCATGAAAAAAAAATGATTACTAATCGTTTTAATTGTGATAGTTTTAAATTAAAATACTTGGATTGTGTATTTCAAAATAATTTTTGACAACTATATGTTAGGTCCCCGTAATTTGTCAGATTGGCAAAACCAAATGTACAAGGGTAACATCAAACCAAATTTGGAGTCCTAGGACCTAGCCTTCCTGGACTTAGAGAGGGCTCTCTCTATATTTGTGTAAAATATGTAAACTTGATTGATTTTAGGGTTTTGATTTTAGGCTAGTTATAATGATTAGGGTTTATTTGTTTCGTTGAGTAGGTTGTCAAGAAGAAAAAACAGAGTAAGAGAAACTTAAACCATTGGGCTATGGAGTCTGCAAAAGGTCTTGAAAAAGTACAACAATAGGTCAAGGGTGTTTCATAGGGTAAGTTAACAAAGCCAAATGGATATAAATAGGTTTAGTGAGTGTGAAATGAACATGAAGTTGTGAATGCAGTAGGTTTAAAGGGAAATTAAGGATCCTTCAACATACTATAACAAGAAAATCTTTCAGGATGATAGCATTGTAAAACTAAAGAGCGGTTAAGAATTCTTCAACTAGACTTCACTAGACAAACATCAAAACAACAATCAAGTAATATTAGAAAGCAGTTAAGAATTCTCTAAATATCACTTTCAGACAAAGAGAAATTTTAAGATAACATTTCAGTGAAACTAAAGAGCATTTAAGGATTCTTTAATTAAAATTCAAAGAAGAAAACATAGAGATAAAAGGATGCAGACAGAAGTAGGGTGCCAAGATAACATATCCAACTCTAAAATTTATGTCCTATTATCAGAGAAGCCATGAACATAATGCAAAAAAAGGAAAACATTGACAAGAGTGGAATAAAATCACCATCTAACAAAGCTCATGAATCCTAGGAATGTGTTGGTTCCATTGATATTCAGTCCAAGATATTTACAAGGGTCCAAAGCCAAACTTCATTAAAACTTAGAGTCTATGCTCAGCTCAAAAATCAACCAACAACAACAATAAAGCCTCTATGCAATAATTAACTTGAAAATGAGGATCAAAACCCTAGCTAGGGTTCCAAAATGTTATTAACTATGTCATAAATGCATTTGACGATTGAGACCATGCAAGGCCCAAGGCACAAATATCCCAATTGCAAAAATAACTTCTTACATAAATTCTAAGCTAACTCTAGATATATTTGTCTATTAAGCCATCAGAATATATTTTTCATTAATTCCTTGTGTGTTTTGTTGACTTTCAGGCAAGGGCGCAGCGCCAAGGTTCAAGGGCGCAGAGCCAGGCTAAGGGTGCAGCGCCAACGCTGGGAAAAACACTTGTTTTGTAGCTGAGATTTGGAGGAAAGCCTGTCCTGTCTAGTTTCCAAAAATTCCTTTTGTTTTCATATTGGAGTCCATTTACCTTATCAAAAACCACTTTTTCCAATAATGCTAAGGGCACATCTCCAGTGCTGAAAATAGGGTAGAAAGGTGATTTTTTTGCATGTTTTTGGCACTTTTGGAGTACTAGTTTTGCTCCAAATGAGCTGAAATTTTCTGTGAGTGATGTCCTCAGCCTAATTAACATGAATATGTAAACTTTTCCTCAATTGGGTGCCCCAAAAAAGAGCGCAACGCCAGTGGCGCTACGCGCTTGGCCCTTCAAAATAGTCAAAAACTCAAAATCTTCAAAAATGTGCCAAAGTTTGGATTTGTCTTGCTGGTCATGTTTGGGATTGTAGGGATGCATCAGCAAGAACGTCAAGTTTTTCTTTGTCTTTTTCCTCCTTTAGGGATTGAACCTTTGCAACGGCTCTTTTGAACTTGGCCCTTACAATCTTGTTTCTTAAGGCATAATGCCTTACCATCTTCTTTTGCATGTCAAGGTCTCTCTAGGTGCACATTTTCCCTCTCTAACCAAGATTCCCTATCATATTCTATTTCCATGACAAGCAACTCACTTGGAGTGAGTTGCTCTGCTAATGCAGTCTCTTGCTCTCTTTCTTTGGCTAGAGCCTTCTTCAAGCCAATTGTCCCTGGCATCCTCCTAGGAAGTTGTTCTTCCTTTTCTTCAATGACATCATGAATGTCCAAGACCTCATCTAGCTTTGCCTTGGATTTTCTAGCCTCTTTCCGAGCTCTGATAGCTCTGACCTCATAAATGGCTTTCTCTGCCTCCAATTTCTTGTTTTCTACCTCAAAGAAGTTGATCACATGCTTGGCCCTACCAATATTGGCTTGTAGATCTCTAATTTGGGCATCTTTGCTCTTGAGCAAAATGTTGTGATCCTTTGATCGTTTTCATTGTCACTGTCAAGGTGAATAAATTGAAATTCTTGTTCAGCCTCATGTTTGTCTTCCTCTTCTTCATCAATGACCTTTTCCTTACCTTTTTCAAGCTGTTTGGTTAATGTAGAATGCATGACCCCTTGCCTCTTAAGGGCAGCAAACACATGCCTGTTTCCCCTCTGGTAGGTCAAAGGAAAAGTTTCTATATTAAACATCTTTGTGCCATCTCTCTCACTGCCATCATGAATATCATCATTACTGCCATATGCTTCAATGCTCTCTACCTCACTGACATCTTCCTCACTGCCACTTGCCTCACTGCCTTCTTCACTTTTTGATGCACTAGTACCATGAGATGATGGTGAGGGATTGTGAGAAGGTGATGAAGGAGGGCTATCATGGGGTGAAGGTATGTGAGTGGATGGAGAAATATGATCAACAGGAGGTGATGGAGGAGTAGGAATGGGAGGATGAGAAGATGAAGGGACATCTTGCTGCTGATGGGCTTGTGGAGAAGTGAACACCTCATTTTCTATGAAGGTATCCCATGGAATGCCTTTCTGTTGTAGTTGGTGGATAACAACCATCTTGACCAGAGAATGGTGGAAAAGGCTTTGCATTTGCTAAGGATAGTCTCTCTTTTGTACAATATAGGAAATTTTATCAATGCTTCTGTAGATGTAATAGGGTATGTGCAACATCCTCACTCTAGTAAAGTGCATAAGCAGCCTGATGTGGTACGAGTAAAGTCGGGAGAACCTTCCCTCACATATACAATAATTCATAATGATTCTCATCATAGGTGCATATCTGTAAAGAAAATGTGAGAAAGGAAAGATGGATTTGTTATGGTCTTTATACCTAGGCTTTAGATAGGGTTCAAAGTAGCTCATGTCTAAGTTTTCCTGCTTGAACCATTTCTCACCCACACTTGGTGTCTTAGTGGCATTGGCAATAGCATCTGTAGATAACTCAAAGGTGACCCGTGCAAGGATAACTTGTTTTTCATGCAAGTTAATGATAAAAAGTCTGGTTAGCTCAGGGTGGTCTGGCACCTGCTGCACCTTTTCACAAAATTCATAGCAACCTACATGTTTGAAACATGAAACAGTGAGGGGAGATGCTATTAGCTCCCTTGTGTTGAAGGGTTCAAATCTATTGATCTTTCCACCTTTGTGCTCATGCCTCCTTGGAATCTGAGCCTATCCACCACTGCCACTGTCCTCTCCTTCTGCTAACATGTTTAAAACTCTGTTTTGAAACAATAGGACTAAATGTGAATTTGAGATGAAAGAGGGTAATGGAATGGCAGCCTTTGCAATGTAGGGGGTGAATGAATGAGTGTTATGACCATCTTGGATAAATGACAACGCCTAAACCAATGTAAGCACCCTTGTTTTGATTTCTACTGTTTACAAGCAGATCAAGTAATGTTGGAATCGGTGATTTCAAGTTTTGAACACTTAGGGTGTGATTTAGGGTTTCAATTTATTTTAATCAAAAATCATCAAAAATGCTTGAAGATGGGCTGAGGACCTGTACTTACCCCTACCAGTGCTTGGAGAACCCTTGGCAATGACTTTAATCAATTTTGAGGTGATTTGAGTGTTTCAGGGCTTAGAAAGCCTTCCTTCCCAAGGGCGCAATGCCAAGTCTAAGTGCGCAGCGCCGATGTTGAGGGCGTAGCGCCTTGAAAATGAGCAGAGGATGAGTTTTGGGCAAGGGCGCAGCGCCTTTCCTAGAGTGAAACACTCACTTCTAGGCGCGCAACGCTCATGTAAAATGTATAGAGGTTTTTTGCTAAGGGCGTAGCGCCCGATCCCAGGGGCGTAGCGCCAGTCTGAGTGCACAACGCCAGACAAATTTGCCCAATTTCAACTTAGAAATTTCCAAATTTTTCACTCCTGAATGTTCTGATGATTTTGCAAGGCAATGATGATTTTTTGAAGTGTTATATTACCTTATATAGGCTCATGAAACTTTTATTTACTGTTTGAAACCCACTTTCTAAAGTTTACAAGTCCTTTTCTTTTTCACTGATTTCATTTAACACTTTTGTTTGCAGGTGAGTGAAAACATTTGAGGTGGCTCTCCCTTTTTCTCCTTGAGGCATAAAAAATTCATTTTGACACCTTTGTGATTTAGCCACATAGCAAATTCTTCAAACTCTTGTGTAATTTCCACCATGAAACTCAACTTAACCTTTTCACCGTTTTTTGCTTGTAGTTTGCTGGAGTTATGAAAGTTGCTTTTCTTCTGATCCTGGAGATTTGACATGTTTATTTTGACACAGTAGCAACTTCAAAATCCTATTTTGTTCCCACCTTGGAGCTTAATATCATATTTTCCTCATTTAGACATGGCAAGCTCATTTTTTACAAGTTTAGGATCTGATCACACAGTGACATCTTAAAAATCTTCCTTTGCTTCCATCGTGGAGTTTAACTCATCCTTTTCTCATTTTAGGCATGAAAAGATCATTAAACACCTTTGGGAGGATTTCTCATAGCAACACCTTCAAAACCCTCTTTTTCTTGTACCATGGAGTTCAACTCATCATCTCACCTTCTCTGGAAACTTTCCCAAAATCCTAGGTGTCTGGACTCCTTTACAACAATCATCAGTGTTGTCTTCTAAGTTCTCTATAGCCCTTTCAAGTTAATTCATTTTTCTCTAGTTCACCTCACCTTTTTCCCTATCTCATCAACAGTCTCTGATATAATTCCTACATGTTTGGTTTTGTGTGCCTCCTCCAGGTCATTTCTGTATTTGATCACTGCTTGGCACTCTACTGGATCATCAAGTTCAAAAACCCTAATTATCTACAAGAACAAGTGTTTCCTTTTTTCCTTGCTGCAAGTAGTTTTGATTCAGAAGCAGACCATCTACCTCATCAATACTTTCTGCTGATAAATCTTCAACACTCTTGCAGAAGTGCTAAACTCTTTGAATTTACCTCTTGCAGAATTTGAACTGATAAGGTAGTCTTCTTTGGGAACCTTTAGGTTTTCTTGAATAACCATGTCTCAACATTCTATTACATTTGAGCCAGATTCTAGCAAAGGAAAAGCAGTGTTTGAAACATCAATGCTGACCTTAAAACATGTGAAACCCTAATTGACCTAGTGGGAGTTTTCTTTGACTTGATCTTGACTAAAAATTGGCTTGGAGGCTTCAAGTGAAAAACAGAGTATTATCAAATGTGTTGTATTGAAGATCCAAAATCCAATGTACTTGATTTATCTAAAGAGCCTACAAAGACAGTTTTGATACCATTAATGCTTGAGGAACCTAGGGAACATGGGAATGAATTGGCTATAGGAAACCCTAGAGGGAAAGTGGTGTTATGGACAAGGGGAAAAACATGCCAATGAGGTTATAGGCAGGGAAGGAGGGTAAAAATGATAGATATAAGCCAATGAGGAGTTTGTAGGAGCAACAGGGTGATCATGTAATATGAAACTAATGGAATAGTGAAAAATTTTCTATAAGGATAATGAAGGCAGTGAGATTTCTAAAACTCACAATATTCTAGGAAGGTTGTTTTCAGAAATCTAGAACCAAATCTATAGTCATCTACAAATAGTGAAAAATATTGATGACCAACACTATATTGACTATCTTGTTATCTAACTTTTGTAGATTTATAGGTAATAGAAAAATATTGAAGATCAATAGTATGAGAAGAGTGGGAGAGTAAATGGATAATTGGCCATGTTACCCTTATTTCAGGAGGGGTATACATATGCACAAATTCTTTCTTAATAACACCATTGTAATACCAAGGAATGAAACTATAAACCCATATAAATCCTTATGGATGATGATCATGTGAGAATGTGTCCTAGATCCCTCATAGTAAATGGTCATGGTTGGTTCTCTTAGCTTCATATTCATGGTGCTTGGTTTTAAGGCATTGTTGACATCCCCCTAGTTGGAGGTAGTTCCCTGCCTTGATGGGTATTCATTTGTCCTACAATGGTATGGAGGAATTATGGAAGTGTACCTACTAGGACTCATGATTTATGGAACACTCAGTGTATAACCTTGAAAATGTGATCGCTTATTCTACATTTCCCCTCATTTTCCTTTAATTTCAATGCACTTATTTGTTCCCCACATGGCTATCTTATTGATTCTATAGGAATTCCTTGACCTTTAATGTGTCTTCATATTTTCAGCATGGTAGTGTCACATTTTCCAATTTTTGTGATTACCAAGGAAATTTGTAGATCCAAATGCATAGGTCCCTAGTGGGTTATTGGTCAAAGAGCTTATATTTTTTAACAAAATTTCTTCTTCCCATGCCCCTTCGAAATTTTCAAGAAATGATGATCCAGAAGGGAGTTACTCTTACTCAAAGGGGGTCATCCTCTTTCTTTGACATGTGTGGGCTTCTGAGAGGATTTGGGAGGTCAAATATTGGTCAAATGGGTCAAGTGACTAGTTAAAAGGCATTTACAATTTTTTTACAAGATAACCCATGATCCAAAATATTTACATCAATAAGGGATTTGGAGATCTACAATTGGGGTCACCTTTCTAGGGGGTCAACCATGTGTGTGGAGGATAGGAGAGCCTTCCATGCCAATAAAAGGAACTTTTGAACCAAGGAAGATGTGGAAAATCAAGAAAAGTCAAGTCTTCTCCAAACTAAAAGGAAAGCTACCAAAGGAAAAGGAAGAAAGCATCTTATCACAAGTAAAAGAGATCAAGTCAATATTCCAAGGGAGACATTAAAGGCTTCTTGGGTAAGTTAAGGAAGTTTTGTATTCAAGTCAATGGAACATTGGATCTTGGAAGGTTACTTATTCATCAAATCAGTCAAAGTTTCTCAAAGATCACTCAAGCTAAGCCTTGGACCATACATCAAGGAAATTTTGGATCTATATCAAGGGATTCACCTGTTAAAAATGTAACTAGTGTGAGTCTTCCTAATGTAATTCAAATGTATCATTGATGTACTTACTATATTCATTTATTACATTCATTATTATTATTTTATTTCTAGTCAAAGAAAATTTATTATGAGTCAAAGAAATGTAATTCATTATTATTATTTTATTTCTAGTCAAAGAAAACTTATTATGAGTCAAAGAAATGTAATTGATTCAAAGTCACATTTGGAATTTTTGTAAGAGAAAGAAAATCTATTTTATTTGAGTCAAAAAGTCAAATTGTCATCCACAATACCAAGTTGGCCCTTCCTAGAAAAATCAACCTAGAAGAGGCAACTTTTTGACCTCTTGGACAACTATAAATACTAGACACTTCAGCCTCATTCATTCACTCATCACACACATCGATTTCTATGCCAAATACAAAAAGAAAGATAGTGAAGTCAAAGGAGAGAGAAAATTTAGATTTTTGGATTTTTTTTGTTTACACGTGCAAAGGTTTTGGGGAAAATTTTCGAAATTATAGGTCTGAATTGCAGGTCCGAAATTATGTGATTTGACTAGATTTTACAAGGTTTGGCCAAAGTTGACTTTGACTTGGTTGGAGGAGATTTGAAGGAGGTTTGACTTGGGCCTTTGTGGTAGTCTTGGTATTGGTATTGGGTCCTAGATATCTCACTTTGATATAATTCTATAAGAAGAGTATTTTTGGTTTTTCCTTGGCTTGGAGCCTAATTTATGGTGATTTTTTTGTCTCTTTGTGATTTTATATTTTTGGTAATTTCTTGATGAAGATAAAATAATATAAATAAGAAGCCAATAAATATTCACAAGTAATTATAAAGCTAAGACAAAACATCATTATCTACTTGCTGTTGGTTTCTCAACATCATCCACTTTTACCAATCATTAGAGGATGTCAAGGTATTCTAGGAGGAAGGTTGAGCTTCTTTGGGAGGTCGTTGGAGGATCCAAGAAATCTTTAGAATTTTCAAGTCAATAATAAAAATAATTCAAGGGATTTTTTTCCTTCTAAGGCCAAATTGGCCCCCCTTTTATGTATTTTGGCCCCATTTTTTATGGGACATCTAGCCTCTTACGAGGGTTTAAGCAATGTAAAATCAAAAATCAATTTTTGACTTAGTCTCCAAATACTTTGTGGATGACAAGTTGTTGTTTTTTTATGGAATAAAAGGAGGATAGATGTTGAGAGCCTCATTTACAAATTTAGATCTCTCCCTCCTTAAGAAAACATGTTGTGAAAATGTGAAATCATTAATTTCATAATAAGAACTTCATTTGGTGCAACCATCTTGTGTACAATTTGTTGATTAGTTTTTTTGTTCTTTCTCTTCTTGGCTCTTGTAAAGATTATTGTGCATTCATAAAATATTTTGTAGGTTTTTGTATGATTTACACAATTTTATTGGGTCAATCCATTGAAGGACTACATAGTCATGTGAAGAAGAAGGGTTAGGAAAATAGATCTCATCTTCTTCTTATTGAATGAGGGTTATCAAAATATGATTTTTAGACAAAACCTTGTAAGGGTTCCTCCGTAAAGGATTAGATTTTGTTAATTTTGGAAAAATAGGTCCAAAATCCATGTTGTGATGCTCAGATGAAGATGCCAATATTTTTATTGGATTCCTCTTTCAGAGAGGTGCAAGATCTGTCTAAAGATCATCTTGATCCGATGAGAAGAAAATTTATTTTGACTTAATTCTACCTATGTGCAAGGTCGGCTATAATTGTAATGTAGGCTTGAAGCCCCAAAAGATGTGTCACACACCCTCACTGATGGATATATATAGGTCAACGTTGGAGGTCATTTTCACCATCGCTCATCACACATTCTCTCTCTGCATCTGATTGGTCTGATCATCATCTTAGAGGCTCTTCTTCTCTCACATGTGGGAAAATGTAGCAAGGGTTTTTCTGTTTTGACCCAGGGTTTCACCGCAGCTTTGACTAGTGTTGAATTTGGTCACTGCATGGTGAACTTGACCTCAAACTCTCCATAAATTCTGATTTCTACAGTCCACATTTTCTAGCACAAAAATCAAGGTTGGACATTGACTTTGATTTGGTTGTGTTGACTTTTTGCTGCTGATGTTTTGCGTTGACCATTGACTGGACAACGTTTAATTTTGTTGACTTTGGGTTGATTGTTGTAGATCTATCTGAAAGGGTTGTGTGACACATTATGGTTGGATTTCTGTGTGGAGACTTTGCTTGTTGAAGTATCTTGTTGACCGTCATAACGCACCACAACACATATATTTTGTTGATCAAGTTAAGTGTATTTTTTACTTGTCTTCCACCGATCTATTGGTAAGTTCTATCAGCATTTTACTTTCTTGTTTATGTGATTGCTATTTGATATTGGGTACAAAATTAAAGTTGCATCAAGCATAGAACATCTACAAAAATTTACATGGTATCACAGCTAAGGTGAAGACAAAACCCAAGTTTGTATTAAGAGCAATCACTGAAGAAGGAGCATTGGTCAAGGACCCATGGGTACCTCAAACTATAATGGCTTCAAAGCTGATGCAAATTTGACTGGGAAGGCTGAATTCCATGCCTGGAAGATGTCTTTGGATTTAATGTTGGAAGACCAAGATGTCATGGAATATGTGCAGGGTAAAATTCAAGAGCCTCCATCATCTGCACTTGATGCCACCAAGTCAAAGTATAAGAATGGGGAAATCAAAGCAAACCTGATCATCCAGGATTCTATCCATTGTTGAATCCTTAGTTAAACTGAGAGGGGGGGGGGGGGGGTGAATCAGTTAAACACATACATAAGCTTTTTAAAATTTTCATCAACTTATTTACAACTTAATTTTATAACCAACTTTAATATGTCAACAAACTTAATATGTTGCAGCAAGTATTAAATTAATGTGACACCAAACTTATTATGAGAGCATCAAACATTAAGCAGATTGGGTAGAGCATTTCAAAAAATAGGCAACACACATAGAGACAAAAGGTATAACTGGAAACCCATAAAGGGAGAAAACCACATCTTATTATTGTTGTGATGCAAAGGCAAGCTCCAACTCCCTCTCACCACTATTTTTCTGCAGGCACCAACCTACAGGAGGCTCCAACCTCAGTCAGCTACAATTGAAAACTATGAAGCTCCAACTTGATAGGGAAGCTCCAACTTCCTCAATTTATTAAAAGAAATGTTTGTTGATTTACCTCAGATATCAGCTTTGTTCTGTAGCATCTCTTTCTGCTCCTCTCTTCCTTATCTTCTCTGCCTCAATTTTCCATACTCCGCATTCTCTATCTTCACTCTCTCTAACCTCTCTATGCATATCAAGATGATATTATTTATAGAGATTTTGTTATGACTGTCTGTATTCCTCAGGGAATTCGAAATGAATAGCCATACCTCTTAGCCCTCTGCCTTCTCATTTCTTTTCCAGCTCACTCAGTAAAATATAGCTGTATGTACTAATTTTAATATTACAGTGGGAATTTTTTTTTATTCTGGAGACTTGCCAATGCATCACAACAATATAAATCAATTAAAACATTTATATTCAAATACAATGAGAACTCCAGCTCAACTCATTTAGCCTTTTGGATCGCTGCGCATTTGTCTTTTCTTTGACTGTGTCTGTCTTTTTCAGCTCTGCTAGCTCTCCTGTTCTCTGCCGTGGTGTAACTGCTGCATACATGTAACTGTGCAATTCAACTCTCGGTGTTATACAAATAATAAAACATTTTAATACATAAAATTCCCTTATGGGCGCACTCGCTAAACTTGCTCTATTCTCCGATGCGGTGCTTTATTGTCCACATATTGGAAATATGTATGTATCGTTTTGCATTTATATATATATATATATATGTGCTGCGGTGCTTTCCTTTCCTCTTTAGCTTTGGATTAATTAACTTGGAGCAAACCTGTTATTATTCTTATCCTTTGAATGGACCCCACATGGAAGCTACACCCCGCTCATTTATTTCAATCGCAATCGCAACATTCATAAAGCTCCTGCGATTTGGTCTTTTGATTTCCACGGATGAGATTACCAAAGGCCCACCATATAGTCAGTCGAATCATCTCTGCCGTCTATCCCTCAGTGAATCTAATGGCTCTCATCCAATTGCTAAGTCGTAATTGGAACTTTCAGTTTGTCAATACTCTTTCACCTCCGATGCGATCAATCACTGTTCACTTTGAAATGCCGATGCGATGAATTGCTCCGATGCGATGTATCACCCTTCGAATATTTCCGATTGCGATTAATGCATTTGCGAAGGACCTGATGCGATCATCGCAATCGCAGCTTTCAATATAGTGCTCCGATGTTCTGCTTCTTTTCGATGCAATGGCCTATTTTGATGTTGGAACTTAAGCATGTATGAATCACAGTTTATAAGCCCATTGGGTCTGCATCTTCATCGCAATCGCAATATTTTGTTAACATGTTCCCCTACCAACTTTTCTCCGATGCGATTGGTGAGGGTCCCACCATGTGGTACTTCGTTTGTGATAGAACCTTTGGTTCTTTTGATCTCGCGCTCAATAATATAATACGTATGCTTTGTATTATACCTTTGGTCCCTTGCCCATATATATGCTTTGGACCTTTGTATATAAAGCGCAACATATATGCTTTGGACCTTTGTATATAAAGCGCAACATATGTAACACGCTGTATATATATAAGCTTCCGCTTCAGCTTTAATGTATCCTCCAGCTAGGGTTATGATTCTCGGAATTTTATGTGGGGGGGGTCCCACCCTACACACACAATATCTTCCGTCAAAATTATATTAAGTCTTGGACTTAGACATAAGCCCAGCACTAATATATATATATATATATATATATATATATATATATAACCTCTTAGGTTCAATAGTTTGATTAATGCTTCCGCTTCCCAGTATAACCTTAATCATGTAGCATATTAACATTGCAATAGGTACCAAACCCTGACTTCGTGTAAAAGCACTAGGGCCCACAGTGTACCACTATATGTTGACTATCATATGTACCACTCCTTGGGTGACTTGCATATCAATTATAATATATTGACATATATAACAACCCCGTTCAATTTATTATGAACCTTATAGTGAACCCACACATTTAAATTATATGTAAACACTTTACCATGTAGTTCAACTTGCATTAGGCCCATCATATATATCAACATAAGTTATAACCTCCGCCTGTTTATTAACTTTCATAGCACGGAATACATAGTCATTCACATAATACTTTGGCTCCGCAGCTCTAAGTGTAGGACCCACATCCTTGGTTCTCTCCCCGCACCTTCACCTTTGATCAGACGGTCAATCTGCTCTCGTGCACCAACTGGGATTTGGACCCCCATCCAATGGTCGACGCGCAATATCGCACAACTTAAATCTCATTGCATCATCCTCCAAAATTACGGGAAAAAATTTGTTTTACAAAACCGCCTGAGGACACGTGTCCTTCAATGACATATATCACGTTCATTTTGGTAATACCGCTTACCACTTCAACCAACGCGCGAACCCACTGGTTTTGTGGCCCTCCAGTTTTACTGTTCATGTTCGGGGTTCCGCTTATAGTCATGGTTCCACTCCAACAACTACTTTGTGCCTTCGTTATATACATATATATACATACACTCTCTTCAAAGGTTTATTTCTTATTTCTTCAGCGCTTTAATATATGAAGCCTGTTTCATTAATATGTTAATTCAACGCTACCATAATGTTTAATACCCGACTTCATTGGGTTTTTAATGCTAAACGCTTGGTTCCATTTCCCTCAGGGTTCCATCTCTACTTGATCATTTCACTGTTTGTTAACGGCTCTGCCTCTGCCTCTGCCTCCACTGCTCGACTGTTTCTCTGCCTCTGCCTCTTCTGGTTCTGCCTCCTTTCTCTGTCTTCGCCTCTCTTTTTGCTGCCCTGTCTCTGTAAATAAACTCTCCCTCTGTTCTTCAGATGCTCTTTGTAAATGTTACCTGCTATCTTCTCCTTTGCTTCTGCTGTTGTCCTTTTCCATCAATGACAACACTTTTAACAGTCTCCCCCTTTGGCATTGATGGCAATACGCTTCCTCTGCTTGCCTTTTAGGACCCTTTCTTCTTTTGCTTGGTCTTAATCCCCCTTTGACATCAATGGCAAGGGGTTGCTCATTTCCCAGTGTTCTTTTAAATCTTGTCCATGTTGCTCTGATCTTGAGGACCTGTTTCATGCTTTTCTTGCTGATTGATCTCCCCCTGGAATGATATTTTCGTTTCTGTTCTCTCCCTGAAACGATGCTTTCTCTTCATATCAGAGAGTAGCATCTACAGATACTACCCCTAGTCTATCTCTCAAATACTCAAATGGTCCTCTAGCAAGAGGTTTGGTGAATATATCTGCTGTTTGTTCTTTTGTTGTCACATATTCCAGCTTAACTACCTTCTAAGCTACTTGCTCTCTGAGAAAATGATACTTGATTGGAATATGTTTAGTTTTTGAATGAAGCACAGGATTTTTTGATATGCTTATAGCACTTGTATTATCACATTTGATAGAGATAGGTTCATTAATGCTTACCTTCATGTCTTGGAGGGTTTGCTTCCTCCACATGACTTGTGTGCAACATGCTGCTGCTGCTATGTATTCTGCCTCTGCTGTAGATAGAGAAGTAGATGTGTGTTTCTTGCTTAGCCATGCCACCAGAATTTCTCCTAGATAGAATGCAACTCCACTTGTGCTTTTCCTGTCATCCACACTGTTGGCCCAATCTGCATCTGTGTATGTTGTCAAAGTGAAGCTTTTGCCTTTTGGATACCAAAGTCCATACTGTGCAGTTCCTTGTAGATATCTGAATATTCTTTTGACTGCTAGAAGGTGATTTTGCTTGGGTGCTGCTTGATATCTAGCCAGAAGTCCTACTGCTAGCATGATGTCTGGTCTTGATGCTGTTAGGTACAGAAGAATTCCTATCATGGATCTATAGATTCTTTGATATATATCAACAGATCCATCATCAGCACATATCTTGCATCCCGTGATCATGGGAGTTGACACAGGTTTGCAATCCTCCATTTTGAACTTTTTCAACATTTCTTTTAAGTATTTTTCCTGTGAGATGAATGTACCTGTGTTCTTTTGCTGAATTTGAAGTCCTAAGTAGAAACTGAGCTCTCCAATCATAGACATCTCAAACTCTTATTTCATCTCTTCAGCAAATCCTTTTGCTAGCTCATCTTTGTTGCTTCCAAACATAATGTCATCAACATATACTACAACAATCAGGAGTTCATTTCCATGGGCTTTTATGTATAGATTGTTGTCTACTCCACCTCTCTTAAAGCCTTGTTTTTGAAAATACTTATCCAGTCTTGAGTACCAAGCACGAGGAGCCTGTTTCAGTCCATATAGAGCCTTCTTTAATCTGCACACATAGTCTTCTTTGTCTATTAAAGAGAAACCTTCTTGTTGTTCCATGTAGACTTTTTCTTCTAGATCTCCATTTAGAAATGCAGATTTTACATCCATTTGATATACCTTGAAGTCTTGGTAGAATGAAAAGGCCAGAAACATTATGATAGCTTCCATTATGGCTACAGGGGCAAATGTTTCATCGTATTCAAGTCCTTCGATTTGTGAATATCCTTTGCAAACAAGTCTGGCTTTATTCCTGATTACCTGTCCTTGCTCATTCATTTAATTTTTGAATACCCATTTTGAGCCTATGACATTTTTCTCAGTGGGTCTAGGAACTAATTCCCAGGTATTGTTCTTCTCAATTTGATCCAATTCTTCATTCATAGCATTCACCCAATGGTTGTCCTTGCTAGCTTCTTCAAACTTCTTTGGCTCTATTTGTGATAACATAGCTATGTATACCTCTTCTGTCTATTCAGTTAGCTGCCTTTTTGTCTGGACTCCTACACTCTTGTCTCCAATGATCTGATCTTCTGGATGGTTCTTTTGAGTGTATCTTGAGGGGGCTTTTGAGCTCAGCTCTACATCTTCTGTTTTCTTGCTTGTTTCATCATCATCTTGGTTTTCTTCTTCATGATTGTCTGAAGGACTGCTGCAGTCTGTACTTCTTGTCTTGTTAGGAAGTTCTTCATCAAATCTTAGGTCAATGCTTTCTACAATTTTTCTAAGAGTCTTGTTGTAGCACCTGTACCCTTTACTCTTGGATGCATACCCTAGAAATATCCCTTCATCTGCTCTTGCATCAAATTTCCCAAGATTTTCATCATTATTCTTTATGTAACACTTGCTTCCAAAGATTCTAAAGTGCTTGATTGAAGCTGGTTTACCATGCCAAAGTTCATAGGGAGTCTTGTCACTGCTTGGCCTTAAATGAGCTTTTTTTAGGATATGCACGGCTGTGTGTACTGCTTCTGCTCAGAAGGTTTAAGGAACATTCCTCTCTTGCATCATGGCTCTGGCTATTTGTTGTACAGTCATGTTTTGTCTCTCTGCTACTCCATTCTGCTGAGGTGTCCCTGCAATAGTAAATTGTTGCTTTATCCCATGTTCATTGCATAGGTTTGCATAGTCATAATCTATGAATTCACCTCCTCTGTCTGATTTGATGCATTTTAGCTTGCATCCTGTTTGATTTTTTGCTAAAGCTTTGAATATTTTGAATTTTTCCAGAGCTTCCAATTTATTCTTGAGAAATGCAACCCATGTCATCCTGGAGAAATCATCTATTATCAGCATGAAGTAGGATTCTCCACTTGGTGTTTTAGTTCTTGCAGGTCCACACAGGTCCATATGCACAAGCTGGAGTGGTCTTCTTGTTGATAACTCATCTTTGGCCTTAAAGGATGTGCGAGTCTGTTTTCCCAATTTACAAGATTTTCATATGGTATTGGAAGGCATTTTTATTTCTAGCATGTCTCTGACAGCTTTCTTCTTGCTCAGTCTGATGATATGATCGAAGCTGAGATGTCCCAATCTCCTATGCCATAACCATGACTCCTCAAGTTTGCTAAGATGGCATGCTTCATCTTCATCTTTCACTATGTAAACATTACTCTTTGTTCGAACACATTTGAGCAGAGTCTTACCTATGGTGCTTGATCTGACTTCACAGTCTTGTGCTCTAAAAAGAACTTCACAGCCTTTGTCACACATTTCACTGACACTCAGCAATTTTTCTTTCAACCCATCTACAAATAGTACATCTTGGGCCTTTCCTCTACCATTATCTAGGCTGACTGAGCCTTTTCCTTTGATTTTTCCTAAATTATCATTGCCAAAAGTAACATTGCCAGATTTATTTTCATCAAAAGTTATAAACTTTCTTATGTCTCCAGTCATATGTTTTGAGTAGCCACTGTCCAAATACCACTAGCTTTTCAGGTCTTGAGCAGTTAGAGCCAGGTCACATTTATTCACCTTCTTTTTCCACTGGAAGCATCCTTTTGTTTGGTATCTTTTGTGAGATGATGAACTACATCTTCTGAGAGGACATTTGGAAGGCATATGTCCAATTTTATTGCATACACAACATTTGATTATGATTTTTGCAGAATTGTGAGTATGAGTAAAATTTCCTTGATTCATAAACCTCCTTGAGGTGTTGATCATCAATCTTTGTCCATATTTTTTGCACTCAATGATTTTATGGCCAAATTCCTTACAATAAAAACAATAGCCATAGAAACAATTTTCATACCTGATGTGAGGTGTTCTTCTCCATTTTTTTTCTTGAGGCAATCTCTTCACTGTTTGCATCTTTTGCTGGTTTGAATTACTCCTCCTTGTATGACAGTATGCAGCAATGTGTCCCATCTTGTGGCAGACATAACAGGTAGCATTTTTCATAGGAGGGAAGAATATCCTTTGATGGCTTCCAAATTTGACATACTCAGGGGTATATGATCCTTTTTCTGTTGTCTTAGTATTTATTGCATTCTTTGTTATTAGAGGTTTCTTCTGACTTGTAAATTGAAATTATGAAATTAAAGCTTCACCATAATGCACATCATGTCTCATCTTCCAATGCGATGGAATTTTGGATGGAAATTAGAGGCAAAGTGGACTAGTAGGAAGATGAAATATGTCACTTATGTCAATAGGTTGAGTTGTGATCTCTGGTTCATAGTTTGGTCCTAAGATTGAAGGACTCTACTAGTTTAAGAGGTTCAACAACAAAAAAATTCCCATATTTGAATGACCCTATGGATCTGGGAAAGTATATTGTAATGAAGTATTTTAACCTTAAATAGGGAAAATTTATTGGATATTTTACTTAATTTTGGGGATCTTTTGGAAGGTTTACACCTCCATAGACCCTTACTATGTAATTCAGACTAGTATTCCTCATCATAGGATATTTTGAATCATGTTATGCTAGATGTTCCTTAAGAATATGGAAAATTTTAAATGTAACCCCCATTGTACATTTGTGAATTGGGCACATGTTTTGAAATCAATACAAATATTCTCACTATGGTTTAAAAAAAAATAACAAAATCACAAAATCATTTTTTCCTCATAATGAGCTCACTCCCCTCCCATGTTTTTTTTTCTTATAATTTGTTTAGAGGATATGAGAAATTCATATTTGATGAGTTTTCACCATTATTTATAAAAATGTGTTAAAGATCCATCTAATCCAAGGGATTTACCTAATTCTGTGGACCGTAATGTATTCTTGGTTTCCTTCTCTGTGATTTGCTTAATCAATTATGCGTCATATTATTTAATGAGTAGACTAGGAATGCTCACTAATATTTGTGTACATTATTTCTCCTTTTGGGGGAGGGGCTTTTATGTATAGATTGCAAAAAAGTAAATATGTTACCTCTAATATTTCAAGGAAGTTATTTGTCTTGCTTCCAATTGGGGGTGGAATTTCTAAATATAATTCTTGATCCTTCTTGCATTAACCTAATTATAGATAGGTTTAAAGAGGTAGTAATGTCATAGAAACAATTCCAAGAGACACATATTTTAGGTATATATGTGCTTAGTAGTTGTATTTCTTTAAGAAGACATGTGAAAGGGGTACTATAGAGTACTATTATGTAAGAACTTAATGTTTTTATCTTTGAACTTTAAACATAGACTTATTGATATGAACTTCCAATGTTCCTATTCCCCCTTCCAAGCTTCAATCAACTTTGCATTGGATTTATTTTATGTTGTCACCAATGTGTTTGTGAGTCCATGCACCTTAATTCTCTCTTGGATTTCCTCAATTCACAACTCCCATATGACCTTTAAGCAAAAACTTATTGATTTGATCCTTTGGTTTTCCTTTTCCCTCTTCTAAGGTTTGAGTAGCTTCACATTGGGTTTATTTTTCTTAGCCAATGACATGTTTATGGGTCCCTTGGCCTCGATCGTTTCTTAGATGTCTTTGACCCACAACTCTCATCCCTCCCTATAATGTGCCTAGGGAGGATATACAGGGTACCTATGGAAGTACCAAGGGGATAATGGATGTAATGTGACTATATCCATGGAATAGACCCAATTGATAGTTGAATGAGTAATAAGTAGGTCCACTAGGTAGTTAAGATGAAATAATATAATAATAAGGTGTTGTTGGAATATACCCTTTGGAATTCCAATGAAAAATGTACAAATATACATGAGTATCATTGTTAGGGATATCTTGAATGATTATATGTATTCTAGTGAGCATGGATTATCGAGTCATTCGTTCCACAAGGCGTATTGGATGGTGTCACTGTAGAAATTTATGAATCTTAATTCTTATGCAGAAATTATTTCAATTAATATAGTTAAGCTTCTCCTACTTATACAAGTTATCAACTGAATAAATTCAATAATCTAGAATAAGCACATGCACACATAGACAAAGTGACAGTTATTTCTAGACAAACTGTCCCTGGAAAAACCCAATGTGGGAAAATCGGTCTCTGGCTGCTGGAGGGCTCTATTATTAAGAATATTTATGAATACACAACTCTGGGTTCCATATCTGGAAAACCCTACAGAGAAAACTCTAGATCTATAGCACCTCGCTGATCTAAGACCAACAATATTGACTGATCCACAACCTCAAACAGGATTTACAGAACTCAGCCAGATCTAGGCCTAGAAACCTCAGATCTGCCCATGAAAGACACTGCGTCAGCCTCTGAAGGCCTCCAAATGCTCAGCGCTGTCACTGGAAGGGACTGCATTACCCCAGACTGGGCGATGCAGTCACTATGCTGCCCCTAAGTGTCTTTGCATAATCCCTGAAGGGTTTCCTGAAAATCACGTTGTCCTTGCTGTTGTTGTTGCTGTCTGTTGCTGTTGCCTTCCTCTGCATTGTCTTTCCTGATCTCTTCTTTGTCCCTTATGTATTCTAGACCCCGGGATCAGATCATCCCCTTGTTCCAAATTCCCCTCTCTACAACTGAAACACTTGATAATTCTTAGCAACCCCACCCTAGAATCTAAGCTTGGCTTCAGTGCTCTGCCTCTGTGTGTCTTTACAAATGACCCCAAGCCTTTCCTTTATACTTTTCTCATTGACAAATCAACGATCAAGATTAAATATTTAACCAATGGCTAAGATTAAAATAAATCTTGATCCATGTGACTTAAAACAATTTCATTACATGTTTAATTAAATTCATTTTAATTATTTTATTTTCCTAAGTTTTAACTTAGGAAATACATTAAAATAATTAATTAATTTAATATCTCCTAAACCAAATGAAATTTCCCAAATCCATTCTGGGTCTTGTAGACTAGGTGAACTCTAGTCCTTCCTCAAAATTTGGGACCCAGAGCACAACTGATGCTACCCCAAATACACAAAATCTCAACACTCCCTTTTAGCATGAAGGATGTGCTCTAGCAATACATCACACTTATTCATTACATGATTTTGGGCACTGGTTTTGTGCTGCTGAAGCTTGGCCTCCTGCCACTCAACTCTACACTACTGCTACCATTCTGTACTGCTACCCATGACTCTGCCACTGCCACTGCAACCACTGTACTACAGCTCCCTCTCAATATGCTGCATCTATGCTGCTCATAGCACTACCACTGCTGATCTGCTGCACTGCAACTTGAGTTGTTGAGAGAAATAACTGAATCTCTTGCCCAATCTTTGAAAAGCAAGTTAGATGAGTTGCACCCTCATCACTGAAGCTCCATAGGCTACGGATCTGTACTAGCATCTAAATAATGATGCACAGCTACAGCTCTGCCTGCGTAATCAAACTCCCTCTGCACTACTGTAGTCACATCAGCTCCTTGTGCCGAAATCTATCACACTGCTGCTGCACTACACTGTTCCTCTGAAGCTCTCTGCGCAGTTGCAGCTCTGAACTGCGTAAGCAGTACTGCACTGTGCTGCTAAAGTCACATCAGCCTCTGCGCTGCTACTTCTTCTACACTGCTGCTGCTATGCTCTACACTGCTCCTCCCAGCCTCCATATCTGCCTCTACTTATGCCTCAAATGTGATCTATGCACCCACTTCTCTACTTGTCCCGCTATTGTCTTAAGGATGTCGTAGCTCACATGTGATCCAAGAGATGAGCTGCTCAATGATCCCACCTCACTTCCATGTAGCTCCTCTACATGTCCATGTCACCCCACCTCTATGGTTCATGAGCACTCATGGATACATCATCTTCAGACCCATAATCTGCCACCGCTAATTTGGAAGAAGATGCTTCCTTGTCCTTCTTCTTTTCTGGAAAATGGCTGGAAAAATGTCCCATTTCACCACACTGGAAGCACTTTATCTTAGAAAGATCCTTCTTCTTCTTCAGTTGCTTCTTCGATGCCAAGGCTGCATCTTCCTCCTCTTCCTTCTTTACTTTTCTCATCCCAAGGTTGTGCTGCTTCTTGGTGAATCTGCGTAGTTCTTCTTGACGCGAGATTGACCAGAAGCTGTCCCAATCTGGGAGGTCCGCTCTGCCCAAGATACTTTGGACAAAGGTTTTCCACTCATCCGTGAATGCATTGAGGGCAGTCCTGACTATACGGTTGCAACTGTTGCAGTCAACTGATCCCTGATTGACTTCAATTTGAAGAGGAAATGCTCGATGTCTTCTCCCTTGGTCATCATGAATGACCTCATTTAGGCCTCCAACAACATCTTTCTTTGGACTGATTTTCCCTCATATAGGGAATTCAAGGCCTTTCACTTCTCATTAGTTGTCCTCTTCTCATTTATGTGTGGCACAATATGATCCTTGATACTTTCCATTATCAGCCGCTTGGCATGCCCAACAGCTTCTCTATGCTTCCGTAAGAGATCTAAATCTGTCGGTGTGGCCAGGATCTGCTCTGCATGGTCTCTTAGACCATATGCCTAAAGGACAAGTAGGATCCTAACATTCCATACCAAAAATTTTGAGAGGCCCTCTAGCCTATCATGATCACATAGTCCATGAGGAGCCATTTGCACATAATGTGTCGGAGCTCCTCTTCTCTATGCTAGAGATCTTGGATCTAGGGTCCTTTTCGAACTGGGAACCCTCTGCTCCCTTTGACACTTGATTTCCCTCCTTGTAAATCTACCAAATCAACTAGGATTTAGCTTCTTCTTTGATCCTCTAACCAAACTGCAAGTTTCCTTTGGAAAGAAACTCTCTGAGAAGCTGATCTCTTCCCAAAATTTGTCACTTGTGCTAGGCTAAAAAATCTGAAAACTTCAGAAGTTTAACCCCACCAGCTCTTATGAATTTCTACAACTTTTCTGCATACTTTTTATGGATCTGACAGATTCATATCTGAATCAAACTGGCTGCTATTGTTGCTGTCATCTGCTACTGCTGCTGCTGCTGTTTACTGTTGATGTTGTCGTCTGCTACTACTATTGTTGTTGTTTTTTGTTTCCTTCCTCTGCGTGAATCTGCTCCTGAAAACTGCGTTGTCCCTTCAGATCTGCTTTTTTGCTGCCTTTCCAACTGCTTTCTGCAGCTAGATCCTTCAGATTATTTATCTGGTGACCCTTCTAGATCTGCAATTCCTTTGATACCATGTAGAAATTTATGAATCTTAATTCTTATGAAGAAATTATTCTGTTAATCTGGTTAAGCTTCTCCTACTTATATAAGTTATCAATTGAATAAATTCAAGTTAACATCAAAGAAAAACACATAACATATATCTACCAATTCAGGTCTAGAATAAGCACATGCACACATAGACAAAGTGACATAGTTATTTCTGGACAAACTGTCCCCGGAAAAACCCAATGTGGGAAAACCAGTCTCTGGCTGCTGGAGGGCTCTATTATTAAGAATATTTCTGAATACACAACTCTGGTTCCAGATCTGGAAAACCCTACAGAGAAAACTCTAGATGTGCAACACCTGGTTGATCTAAGACCAATAATACTAACTGATCCACACCCTCAAATGGGATTTACAGAACTCAGCCATATCTAGGCCTAGAAACCCCAGATCTGCCCCGAAAGACACTGCGTCAGCCTTTGAAGGCCTCCAAATGCTCATCGTTGTCACTGAAAGGGACTGTGTTACCCCAGACTGGGTGACGCATTCACTACGCTACCCCTAAGGGTCTCTGCGTAACCCCTGAAGGGTTTCCTGAAAATCACGTTGTCCTTGTTGTTGCTGCTACTGCTACTACCATCTGCTGCTGTTGTTGCTGCCTTCCTCTGCGTTGTCTTTCCTGATCTCTTCTCTATCTCTTGTGTATTCTAGACCCTGGGATAAAAACATCCCCTTGGTCTAAACTCACCTCTCTACAACTGAAACACTTGAGAATTCTTAGCAACCCCGCCCTAGAATCTCAACTTAGTTTCAGTGCTCTACCTCTGTGTATCTTTACAAATGACCCAAGCCTTTCCTTTATACTTTTCTCATTGACAAATCAACATCCAAGATTAAACTTTTAATCAATGGATAAGATTAAAATAAAGCTTGATCCATGTGACTTAAGACAATTCCATCACATGTTTAATTAAATTCACTTTAATTATTTTATTTTCCTAAGTTTTAACTTAGGAAATACATTAAAATAGTTAATTAATTTAATATATCCTAAACCAGATGAAATTTCCCAAATCCATTTCTGGGTCTTGTAGATCAGGTGAATTCTAGTCCTACCTCAAAATTTGGGACCCAGAGCACAACTCATGCTACCCAAAATACACAAAATCTCAATAGTCACCATAGTTTAAAGGTTATTATCTATATTCTTTTCTTCTTTATGGTGTGAAAGCATTTGAAATTTTTAAAGTAAAGGGACATATTATCTCTAATATGTATCAAGGTTTACTACAAGTGTTATGTGAGCTCTTTCTTGGACATAAAGTGGAAACCTTCTTTTCTTGATTCTTTTTGTAGTTTTTGAAGAAAAAAGAGAGGATGATAACATTTAGATTTATTTCTAAAATTTTATATGCATAATTGAAATAAGTAAGCTATATGTCCAAGTTTCCATGGAGAAGACACTTATTGAAAAAAAAATCACCCAATTCAGAGCTCGAGAGGTGGAGTTATTAATGATTTAAAATCCATTGTTTTAGTGTTTTGTTAGTGATAGCTACATGGTTTCTATATCATACATGTTTTGATAGAGTGCCCAGATGTCAGTCAAACTAGTGCTAATAAATGTGAAGTGGCTATGGCATTTCGTGGGTGTGGTCAAAACAACCAATTAGAGAACTATAACAAAATTTATGATCGTTTTAAATTAACCATCCCAAACCTTGATTGCATAAAGGAACACCATTGAAAAGTAACATTTATCTATAAACCCTAGTTCCATTTTTGGGTCATAGCAAGAAATATATATCTTACATGGTGGAATTATTATTAAAGAATACATCAAAGAAGTGAAGGATCTATGGTGAACAAATCAAATACTTGGGTTATACAAGGATTTAAAAGATAATGTTACGATATGGAATAATTTACTAAATTGGGACAAGATAAACATACTTTGAAATGAGGCATATGAACAAGTATTGTTAGAAATGTGGTCTCATGTTGGGAAGAAGGATAGAGAGAGTACAAAGGGTTTGTTTTCATTAACAAACATCCTATTGGAGGTTCATAGATGCATTCAAAAAGAAAATGTTTTTACTTCTATAAACCTTCATAGCAAGCATATTTTATTGAGTTAATTTTGAAAAACATATTTCAAGTTCATTCAAAACATATTCAAAGCACATGGGTTTAGGGTGAGAATGTTTGGATTTTAAATATTTGAAGACTACTATGGAGAGATATGTGTTGCATTTATATTTTCATTCTATAGGTATGGATGATGTGGATATTGTTTTGGGATATCCTTGAAAGGAATTAATTAGTAGAATTAATATTAATGAGAAACATAATTTATTTAATATTTGGTACATGTAAAAGAAAAATACATTGCAAGATATTTCCCTTGCTAGATAAGAAAGAGCCAAGGGTGCACTTGAATAAATCCTTAGATGGAAACTAATTTTAGTACCTATTGACACATCAAATGAAGAGTATGATGTTGAACCGTAAGAAGAGCCCATAGAAGTACATGAAGAAAAGTCCCTGGAAGAGCACAAAAGGGAAGAAAAAGTTAACAAGCTAAAGGACTCAAAGGAACCACTTGTTGCAGAGTGAAAGAAAAAAGAACCAATAGCTAAGGTTGTTATATTTTGCCACCCACACCACCTAGAGACATGGCAGTTGTTAAGCCAATAGCATGAGCATTCAAAAACCTACTATCGATCAACATGGAACTATACAGCTAACTAGTATCGAGGCACACGGAGGACTAAAACAATGCAAGGAGAAACCATAGTAGCATAATGAAGACATAGAATATGAGGAAAACCCATAATCAAGATCAAGGAGGAAATATCATAGTTGGACCAAATTTCCACATTTCGCTAGGGTGGATAGATGTGTGTGCATCATACAAGTTGACTACATTGCTTAATAGGTCATGTTATATGGTTTTCTCTCATGTTTTTATGACAAAACATGCAAAGGGGAATGGAATTTAATGTACCTAGGGAGGATAATATGGTTATCTAAGGGAAAAACCAATAAAATGTGACCATAACTATGGAATAGGCCCACTTGGCAGTTTACAGGCAATAGATGGCCTTACTTGGAATTTGATAGGAAATAAATAACCCCATTGGGTAGTTGATGAGTAATAAATAGCTCCACTAAGTACTTAAGGGGTCCTATGAAATAATGTAATTATAAAGTGTGGTTGGCATAAACACGTAGAAATACTTGTGAGAAATTAGAAATACATGTGAACATCATTTTATCAGATATGTTATATGTTGGATGTATGGTTTTGTAGCAAGTATGGCTCAAGGAGTGATTCCTTCTATAAGGAGGATTTGAGGGTGTTTCCCTACCTTAAGGATTATTCTCTATATTCTTGTTTTATTTTTTGTGTAAATGTTTGGTATTTCCAAATATAAGGGTTTAAATTATTAAGCACAAGTGTTAATGTTTCATATTTTATTATCTTATAAGTCAAGATTTAATACAAAGACCATTTGTAAATTTTGATAGATAAAAGATAAAATATTGTTACTGAAAAAAATGCCAAAATTCATCCAAACAAGAACATGGATATAACCCTTAAGGTATAGTAACACCATCAATTACTCTTTATAGAAGTAATCACTCCACAAGCCATGCTTGCTATAATAAAATAACATCCTTGACCTATATCCAATATGATGATACTAATGTGTATTTATACTTTCTCACGAGTATTCTTATATGTCTATGCCAACTACACCTTATTATTATAAATTATTTTATCTTAGCTACCCAGTGTGCCTATTTATTCCCCATTATTAACAAACGAGACTATTCCATGATTATGACCATATTACATTAATTGTCCACTTGGTTATTGTTGATGGTAAAAAAAAATACTCCACCAACAATAAGGGAGAATCGTCCAATGGCAAGTCCTAATTAAACTTGCTCTTGTTTGGTGTAGTGATTTCAACTAGTATATGGGCATGATTTCTACTAAATAGACTTCTCCTCAAAAGGAGACTTTTTTATGCTCTTATAAATCCTAAATGCATTCCTATTTTATTATGAAAATGCGGTCTTGTTCTAATCGTAATCTAACAATGATAAATAGTTGACTACAAGTATAAAGTAACTAATGAAAGCAAGAAACAACTCTCATACATATTAATTAATTCACATAGAAATTATATTGAACATGTGCTTGCAATCAAATCCATAATCTATTCAAAAATATTTATGCATAAACAATTAATAGAAATGAAAAATTACAAGAATTTATAGAAAACAAATAATTGAAAATAATATAGAGGTGCTTCAATAGACCATGAATTAGCTCTTCCATGTATTCATCCTTCAAAATAAATTCATTAATTTAGTACAATCAAAAGGTTCCAGCCCTCATATCTTTTTCCCCAAGGAAAAATCATAATTTTCATTATCTAAAAGATAAAAAATTACATGTATCTGCCGATATATCCTACTATAAAAGAGATTGTTGATGTGTACATTAAATCATCAAAATATGTTTGATATGTATATTGTATATATCAAAAAAATGAAACATGTAGTTCATACATCCATCTATACAGGACCTTACATACAAAAGATAGATATATAAACATCATTGTCCAAAAAGTCAAAAAGTGTTGCTAATAAGTAAATCATAAGAGAAGTGTCACTGTGATGCATCAATGTCTGGACCAGGTTCTGTAAATGGTATATGGTAATACTGATAATGGTCTTTTCCATTATGCTCTGTCAAATGCCAAGTACCAAAACTTTGTTGCACGACTTCTTTGGATGACTTGTTGAAAACTGAATTTCTCTCCCTGTAAATGTAATGACAAGAAATGTAGTCAAAATGGGATTTTACCATGAGAAATTCTTCCAATAAATTGTTGAGAGTGTGTGTGTGACATGTTGTGTGTTGATTAAACCATTCCATGAACACCTTTGAATCGCATAGATGTATAATTGTCAACAACCTTTCTCAATAGAGAATAATAGCAGAATTTTTACACTGAACAATTTTGCATAGTTGTTTGTACCTGACCCCAATCTCACCTTTAGTTCAAATGTATGTGCATTATTTTTATGAAGTACAACTTCCCAGCCACACCAATTTTGTTGAGAAGATCCGTCGAAATATGCCCAAGGCATTGACCAATCAATAACTTCCTTTGTAATGAGAAGGTTTTGTTGGGGTTGTTCCTTATCAGGTAACAAATTATATATTGCAGAAATTTGTGCACTGATTGCACTAGGAATAGAAAATACTTCGTGGAAAATTTTGCGATTCCTGTCGAGCCAGATGCCTCAGCAAAAAAGGAAGGAGATATTTTTAATTTTGATTGGTGAAGCCTCGTTCCACCATTGCTTCCATGCATGTAAAACATTGTATCCCCGCCACCTGATGTTGATAGATAGGTCATGACAAACCGAGTTCCATACTTGTGTAGTAAATGGATAAGAAATTAAAAAGTGCTTTGTTGATTTTTTTGCATTTTTGCAGAGAGTGCATCGAGATGGGCCATAAAAGGATCTCTTTTTTAAGTTTTCACCAGAGGGAAATTTGTTTTCTAGTATACTCCAGAAAAATATTTGGCTTTTGTTGGACTCTTCAGCTTCAAGATATGTTTCCACCACCAAGGAATGTGTTCAGGCTCCTTTGAGGCAATGATATGTAAATAACCATATTTTGGCGAGTAAGTTCCCCTTTTAGAGTGGACCAAAAGCAGTTCGCCCTCTCAGTCATGTATTTAGATATGGGAGGTGGAAAGTGCATGAGTATATTCTTCCTAGACTTGTTGCCATTGTTCAGGTAAATTAAAAGCTTCTGCAGATTTCCATATTTGTCCCGAAATGGACGGATTATCTTGGTCGTCAATTTTATTGAGATGGTAGAACCTTTGTGATGCGAGATGAGAAACCAAATCTGGGGGGATAATATGTTGATTTTCTCTAACGAACCAAGGGTCAAGTCGAATATGAACTCTACAACCAAACCTAATATGCCAAGGGACACCAGAAGCTATGAGGTGGGATGATTTTATGATTGCTTTCTAGATAGTGGAAATGTTTGGTATATTCATGTTTTGTAGCCAAAACAAATCTACAGGGGGGAGAGGATAAATATATTTCTTGGTGACAACTTCAGTCCATAAGTTCGCTGAGGAGATAGTACACCAACCTACTTTAGTCGCCAAGTCTTGCGAGAAATTGTAAATATTTTTTATTACCCAGCCTTCCCACTATTTGGCCAGAGGTATTTTGTCACAATTGACCCATGCAAAGGTTCACCCCTCTTTCTATCCTCGCTAAAGGAAATTACAACATAGCTTTTGGATAATGTTAAGAATACGTTTTGGGATCCAAGATAGAGACATCCAAAAGACTAGGATGGCTTCAAGGACATATTTAAGTAAAACTAGCTTGCCAGCACGAGATAACCACTTATGGATCCAAATTTTTATCCTGTTCTCAATTTTTTCCACTAGCCACATCCAATATGCCTTCTTATATTCATTTGGTTTTAAATGGAAATTGATATATTTAATGCCTTACTCAAGTGTTTTGATCTGGAAAGGGAAGAGACCCCTTGCATAGTCCACTTCATCCTCAGAACATCCAACCACTGTGAGAGTATATTTAATATTATTTGCAACAATACCCGTTGCTTTGCAGAAAAGGGTCATAATATCATATAAATATGTTGAGTCTCAGTAGGATCCATCCAAAAAAATAAGCACATCATCGACAAATAATAGATGCATGAGTGTGATCTCACCTGCCACAGGAGTGCTTGATATTGTGCCTTATCTTTTTGCGCTCTTGACCAATCTACTTAATCCTTCCATAACTAATAGAAAGAGGGGGGGGGGGAAATGGAAATCCTTGATGAAGTCCCCTTTTAGCATGGAAGAAGTGTGAAGTTGCACCGTTTATCAATACCATGAAGGTTGTTGTAGTGATGCAACACATGATCCAATTTACTATGATGTTTTTAAATTCCATATGAGTTAATATCATTATGATATGGAGCCAAATTGTTCTATCAAAGGCTTTCGACAAGTCTATTTTTAGGATCATTCCTTTCAATTTCTTGGTCTTTAGGTTGTGAAAGCCTTCCTGTGCAACCCCTATTGCTTCATGAATCTGACGATTCTCCAGCAAAGTGAATTGTTTCAGTGAAATATGACGGGATAAGATAGGTTTGATTCGGTTGGCAATGATTTTGTAAATCACATTACAGAGTGAGATGGGTCTATAATCATCAAAATAACTTGGATTGTATTATTTGGGATTCAGAGCTATGAATGTAGTGTTGTATGGTCCATACATCTTCCCAGAAGATCAACATTCTTCAACAACATTTAATAAATTTGTACCTATCAGGTCATAGACGCTTAGGTAATATTTAAACATCCATACGTTCGGTCCAAGGTTTTTATATTTTTTGAACCAATGAAGAACCGCCTCCAGTTCCTCACAAGATACAGGTTGATCAAGTTCCTCATTATCCTCCTCCCTTGAAAATATGGGGATGTGTTGAGAGATATTTAAAATTTTGGCCAAAAAAGCCACCCTGGGTACTTAAAAGAGTGATTATAAATGTTGAACACCTATTCTGGCTAGATCCCTGAAATTTGAAACTTGGTTTCCAACCGCATCTTCTAGGGACTAAATAATGTTGATTACCTTTCTGCCCTTCGCATACTGTTGAAAAATTTAGTGTTGTCGTCCCCGTCTTGCAGGAAAATCGCTCTACTCCTAAGTCTACGTGTTTCTTATTGGGCATCTAATATCTTCTTTTTGTCCATCTCAAGTTGGATGATGTGTATTTTTTTTGCATTTGAGATATAGCCCCCGCCATTAGGATTTTCTAAAAGAGTTAATTCCTCCTTGATTTTTCTCAAAGCTTCCTTATCTCTTAGACTTTTAACTTTTCCTTTTGACATTATTTAGATTATCTTTGAACTGTGTTGCAAGAGATATATCATCGCTAAGTTAATAGGGTTTCCAATGATCTTTGACCATGTTCCTAAACTCCTCCTCCTTTAACCACGTTCAATTAAATTTAAAAGGGGCCTTTTGTTTTTTTATATGCCCTGCCAACTCCAGATAAATGGGGTGATGTTCAGACAATCCCCCCAACCCCACCCATTGTCTGAAGAGTGAGAGATGATCCAATAACATGTATTTTATCAAAAAACAATCAAGTCTCTTAGCAACCATCTCTTCCCAGTCCTTCAATTACACCACATTAGAGAGATTTTCCGCATCTCTACATTGATAATATTATGATATCCAATAAGTGGGAAAATTAATCCGAAAGTAGGTCCGCTTGAGAATGAACCCCCTAGCATTCATATCTCCCCAAAGAGAATTTTAGATCCCCTCCCATGATCAAATGATTATCATTCATAAATGTTTTGTTCATAATATTATTCCAATAAACATCCCTCTCATGGCAAGGGTCATAAATGTTAACAATATTGAAATGTAAACCAAGTTCTTCAGAAAAAACATCAGTAGCAACCATATTTTGGAATCCCCAAACTATAATAAGGTTGATGGTTCTGCGACAGATACTTATAGCTACGCCTCCCGATCAGCCCCTCACATCGAAAGCAAAAAAAGACCAATTTTTACGCATGCTCTCCAAGTAAGTCTCTATGTTTATGCTTGAACCCAACTTCTCTTGTATAAATACGATATAAATATGATCCAAATAGATGAGATGTTTCAACGCTAGCTTTCGGATTAAAATTTGAAAATTTCAAAAAAAAATTGGTCGCTACTAGAATTTCTGGAAGCACCTATTTTAGTCTTTTCGGGTAGTCTGTTATATTCATGTTTCTGTCTTTTTTCCTATTATTCCGATGTTGCCGGAAATTCCGGAAGCATACTCTACTTTTTAAAAAATAAACGAAAAATTGCATCCACTTTTCTCAAGCCACGTGTTATAGTTTAAATACATTTCAATTTTTTTTTTTTTTAAATATTTCATATCTCATGATAGGTGTCATATGCGGTCAATTTAGTTGAAATCAAGTCATGGTATACGTTAATGCCTATGTGTCAACCCACAGTAATACACTTAACTGTTAATCTCGTCATGCCTGTAAAACCCAATTCAGTTAATCGTATGTCAAAGTACGTGTTTTTCTGAACGGAGGAGATAGTGGTCATCAAACTTAACGCACTGACCATTTGGCTAGTCACACAGCAGTGCTGCCAGAAATTTCGGCCAATTAACAACAAGACAGCGGAGGTGACCGTTAGTCATAGATCCACTTGTCTCAAAGCATCTGGAGCTATCCATATGAAAATATGCGGCCAACTGAAGGTAATGATGGTTATCACATGGTGCACATCGCGGTGAGGGATAATTTCCATAATGAAAGTTGATTTGCATGGGGTGATGAACCATAGTTTTGGTTTTAAAACCACTGAAAAGGCAGGAGCACTGTTATTTGAGATTTTATCTGTTGGAGATCAAATTTCTTAGAGTCATAGTTTGAGGAGGAGTCTGGGTTTCAGACAGGATTTCAAAGGAGAAAAAAAGTAACACTTGTAAGGTGAAACTCCTCCAACTCTGCCACCTATCAGTTACAAGAGACATAGTCATTTATTTTCTGAAGACAACTAAAACAGGTAGAAAAATAAATTAAATTCAACCACAGGGTGCAGACCTAGTGGATGAAAATTCGGGGGTAAGAAGCTTTTTTATTCAGTCAGAGTGGTATTCTCTATGCACAAGGTTAGGGAGCTCTCACTCAGGAGTAGCTCAAGGTTTTTCTAACTCTTTTAATGGAAAATAAGCCACAGTTTATGGCCTTACCTTGCAGGTTTCTTAAGACTCCATTGTTGAAGCCTTTAACCTTCCACAGGAAGGAGAGAGGTATTTTAAAGGGAAATTTATCATAGGAGGAGACCTCAAAAGTTTCCTCAAGGATGCACATAGAGATCCAAACTGGGAAAAGGGTATTCCAAGCAGCTATATTAAGAATGACTGGGCAGGAGCTGTTAAGCTTATCAAGATATACCTCACTTGTGAAAGGAGGTATGAAGTTGTGTTCCTCTATCACATAAGGTTACTTTTTCATGTTGCAGGTATGAAGACATTAAATCTGCCATATTTCTTGTTGAAAATTTTGACAAAGATGTCAACAAGGGTTCAAAATCACACCATTTTTTCAGAGTATAGCTTGTATCATCAAGATTTAATCAAAGTTATAGTTGAAGAATAATTAAGAAAGAGAAAACAAACTTGGGATCACTTTTTGTTCTACGGGGCAGACCAACCTGCACCTACACCTCTAGTTTCACAACCACACCCTCAGCCTGCAAAATGAAGAACAAAGAGAAAGGCTGAAAAATAAAATATCTATAAGAAGGCCAAGGGTAAGAAATAAAAGGTTTCTGCAGTTAAAGATGAGATAAAGTTAGAAAAGGGAGAGAGCTCCTCAGCAAGTAAACCCAAATCTAAGAAAATAGTGCCTCTTGTTCCTCCTTTTCCTAATATCTACACCAGAGCCCGAAGAGGAAGGTCTACAACTACAGATAAATCAAAGTCGCAGGCACTACCGGAAATTCCAGAAGCACATATTTAGCAGAATATGCAGAAAAACTCTGGAAGCACATATTCATCAGAATATGCAAAATATGCAGAATATTCCGGAAGCACATATTCAGCAGAATATGCACACAATTAGATGAAAAACTCCTCAAGGATATTGGATATGACATCAACAGTAAGAAGAAGAAAGAAGAAGCCAGACCTGTTGCTGGTACCAGAAAGAGGCATACCAGAGATAGCAACAATTTTAGGCTTGAGTCCAAGGCTCTACATAATCCAAGCCTAATGACAGAGGTCATTGATATTGAAGGTAAACCTGAAGGGTCAAAGACATAGAAATCCATGAAGAAAAACAAAAACAAAACCCCTTTCGAGCGGCACTTAGAGCCCTCAAAGAGAAGAAAAACACAAAAGGGTTCTAAGGAGGAGAAAGCCATTGTCAATGAAGTAGCCACAAGAGAAACCAGATCCAGATTAGCTGCTGACAACAAAACAGACTTGGATAAGCATGTTGAATTTGCAGCCCACATAGAAGGAAGGTAAAAAGGTTTTTGATACAAGTACCTTTTTTCTTACCAGTCACAATTTTTAACAGCAACTTAAGATGTCAAGGAATATAAGTTTGCACAGGATTTTCAACATTTTCTATGTATTTTTGAAAAAGAAACAAAATGCTATCGGAAATTCTAGTAGCATTCCAGTTTTTTCACAGTTATAGGTTTTTACTGGAATTTCCGGTAGCGCCTATTTTAACTAAATCTTGACACCAGTCAACAAATTGTTTTGAGCCAGTTAAGGATGGATAAGAACCCATAACCAAATGGATACAATAAGTGATGGTGAAAGGTGGTGAGGAGGTTGTTGGAGGTCTTGTTCAATAGAGCTACATGATTATTTAAAGACCCAACACAAGGAGATAAATCAGCAGATAAAGGGGCAACATGACAACACACTCAACATTTTAGCCCAGATTTCTTCTCTTATTTCTTCTCCACCTGTCCTTTCTGTTAGATTTCGATAAGATAAGTTTTTTATGTCTTTTGACACGTATGTAATGTTAGGAGTAATGTATCCTTCTTTTTAGAAGAGATGGATTTGGTGCCTCTCTTGATATATATACCATTTCCAGTTTGGATGTTGGTCTACCTGAAGATTGAATATAATAAAAAGCCTTTTTTACTTCATGCTGGAGGATTTTGTGACTCAAGGAAGATCTAACATGTGGTGTGTCTCTTTTCTTTGTTATTTTCTTCTAAATATGAATTGCAGCAACTAGTAAGGTGTGAGTGAGAAGTTGTTAAAGGATTTAATAGTAAATAATCTGCTTTCAGATTTCTGCAAATTATATGTATGTTATAGAACATGACAATGAAGATTTCATAAAGGATTTGTGGAATACTTTATACATGAAATATATTTTTTGAATGTTGTTTACTTTGCATAAATAGAGTTTGTGTAAAGAGCCATCATCATAGTTGTGCGACTGCTTTAGGATAGGAATATTTCCTAGAATAGGTACCAACTATCCATCTTCTTTCATTTGTACACTTTGCTCCCTATAATACCAATTTAACCACACAATTTATACTTTCCAGAACTTTCCAAATGCATGAAAGTCTTAAAGAATACAAAAAATCAATTCAAAATATTTGAGAGGCCATCCCACCACTCAAAAAACCCCTTTAAAATTTGAAATGAACTATGATATGTAAGGCTTACTCCTTATGTAGTCAAGGAGTAACTCCTTGCGCTCACAGAAGTATAGACACTTCATAGGGGAACAAATGATGGGGTATTTCTTGCTCTAAGAACCCCTTATAATGAGAGTTGACGACCAGATGTGGTATCTTGACAAGCCCTACTACTGGCTTTGGAGATGTGGGATTATCTTCGACAAAATATTTTAGGAATTTTGGTCGGTGAGAGAGGTACCAATCCTCCCCCATGTCTCGAGAGGGCGATGGTGTCACATGAGGATTTAGAAAGAGATATGAGATTGTATCTATGGCCTATCTCATAGGTCGATATAGCCACCGATGTTGGAGGGATATAAGGTGCAGGATTCAAGCAACAAACAGGCAAGGAGATAATATATAGGACAAGAAAAACCCCTCAGACAGTGGGGGAAAACAGGAATCCCCGGGGCACACAATGAAAAAGAGAAAGGTGATACATCAAAAAGCATAGAATAATTGTTACATGACATGTAGGGAGAGAAATAAGGCATACCTGGGAGAGAGTGGGGATGTGGATGCCCCGACCGACGGTCCTCTACCCGACTGAGCTCTTGAGCATCAGACTTCCTTGAGCACGTATTACAAGTAGATCTATCTCCCTCCTGTGTCCCATGGACATGCTAGGGATGATTCCTTGGAGAATAAGTTTTGTCAGTAGCCAAGACCTGCTCTGATCGATTTTTCATTGAGTCCCCTACTATATCTCTATCATCCATGTGGTACAAGGGGAATTCTTTGTAAATGTGGCCGACTTTGTGGCAGTGTCAACATATAAATGGAATTCCTTCATAATCTAATATATGGTTGCGCACATATCCTCAATAGTGGAGTATCATATTTTCCACCAATCCCTCCCTAGTATCGATATAGAAAAAGACCCTCGCATAAGACGTTTTCCCCATCTCCAACTATGATCTGTCGAAATCAAGATAAGTCACGAGGTCATCCCTTATACACTGAAAGACATCTTCCATCCAAAGTTGAAGGGGGAGGCTCGAGAGCCTGACACATATCGGCCCTGTACCTAGCTATTCTTGCTAAGGGTAAAAGAGGGGATTCCACCTTTTCGAATATACAAGGGCCATTTCTATGTTCCAGTAATGAGAGGGAACCCAGTTCACATGTCCCTCTTTACTAAATCTGAAAGAAAACCATCCTTTGGGCATGGTGAATACAGATGGAACTTCATTCAGAATGTGTCCCTAATTCTCCTACGCCCAACTCCTCACACATGCTGAAAAGTAGCGCCTGCCTCTAATTATTTCGAGAAAAAGCCTTTCTATCATAGACATAACTTCATCTAATATGATACCCTCCCTAAGTACTAATGCTCAGTCCCAATATTTTACCTTTGGGCATTTTATCTTCCTTGCCTTCTTATTTTGGCCTGATGCTGAAGCGTCTTCAAAGGGTGTGGTTGTATCTTGAAGTTCTACCCTTGGCAGATCCTTGGTGTAAGGAAGACTGGGGTTCAATGATCCGCCTACACGCCCTACACCATGACCCAAACAAGAGGGCATCCCTAATGAGCCAATAATGGAATTGGGAGAAATTTGAGCCTTCCCTTTTTGAACTAGGAGCAGGTCTTTTGCATGACCATCCACATTCCCCGCGAGAGCCCTCAAAAATTCCCCTAAAATATGTAGTTCTCGACAAAAGACCACTATGTTTTCCTGATGGCTCTGAACATTAAAGACGATGCTGACATGTCCAAAAGTTTTTAATGGGATTTTAGGGTTTAAGAAGGCCTCATTGAAATTTAGGGCCTTAATTTAGAAACCAACTGAAAGAGATAGTTGTTCGTTCGAATCCATTGATATCGTTGCTAGTATCTCGTATGGTGCCTCCTTATGCTGCAGAGAAGAGGTAGACTCATCGATTCCAATTTTTTTTGTGGAAAATGGAATCCCTTCAATGATGTTTTCCAGTGATGCGAAAAATTCTGAGTTTGGTGAGCCAGGTGTTGCTTCCATCTCCATTCCAAGCTATTGACGTGGAGAGCTTGTCCAGATGAAGATATTCTCTGTCGAGTCTTCCAAGTAATCTATCAATTCCTCCTCCCTAACTATATCTTCTAGAAACTATCAAGCCTTTCAAGTGAGTAAAAAATAAAATCACCACGGTAAAATACCTTAATCTCTAGACACAATGCATACCCTAACCCCCACCGAGCCATAGTGCACACTGTTAACTCCTTGATCTGTCAGGGAAGACATTGACCATTGTCTGAAGAGGTATGAAATCATTCCAAAACTTATCTTATTCTTGTTGTGGTTGTAGCCATAGTGAAGCGTGTTGAATTTCCTCATAATCCATCAGGGAAGACCGCAAACCAACTACTTCGTATGCTACCGCCTAAATAGTTTTGTTTTCATCACCCGCAAGAAAACCCAAACCCTATCTGAAACTTGTGATTTCAACAGTCACGATGATGCTAACCAGAGAGCCCATCCTCACCTCGTACAAGAATCATTAGACTTAGTGTCCTTTATGTAAACATTTCTTCATATATATCTCAGCCTCCAAATCTGTAATTGAACTTGAAAACAATATACAAAATTTTCCAACTCTTAGGTCTTTAATATTTGTTTCATCTTATAAGAATATACAAGTAAAGATCTTGGATTTTCTAAATCCCCATTATCTCGAAACGCAAGTCCCTTTTTATAATCCTTCCTTTTGGCTCTTTATCTATTATGTTCTTTCGTTTGTTGCAACCACCTCTATTTCTAACTCATGCTTTGATTTCACAATAATAATTTGATAATCATACAATATCCTCTCTAACAACTGTGTTGTTACATTTTTTACTTTTTCCAATTCAATATCTCTCATCCCATAATAAATTTTTAATTTATTATACACATGGTTTTGACTCATTCTTGATCTCATATATGTTCTTTTGATTTTTTTTTTTTGCATCATTCACAAAACAATTTTCATTAACAATATTTCATGACTTTTAGTCATTTAAAATAAAAGACACCCGTGGAAGAAGATAAATTACTATGAGGAGACTTGTTAAATATGTTCACTAACTATACAACTATTGCCTCTCTCCACTCAGCTAATGTGTTCTCTTTAGCAGATGCTCATGCCCATCCAATCAAGGAGAAGGTTTTCATGGCTGGAAATCAAATGAAGATTTAGAACTTTCAAGGGAAAATGTTATTAAATGGAAAGATTACGTTGTTTTGTTGTTATCTTCCATGATCAAACTGTCAAACAAGGATGAGGACCAATTGATATGGTCAAATAATACTACTTCTAGAATTTTCTCTACCTAGTTGGGTTATAAGGCTTAATTGTAAGCCTCTTTCAATGGGGAAGCATGTTGGTGGTGGAGTTTCTTGTGGAAGCACTCTAGTCCCCTCAAATGTACATAAACCTAATATTTGGCTCTTTCATCTATCTTCTTACATGGGATAATAACTAGAAAGTAGGTTGGGTGGGACCGATCAAATGTCTTCTATGTCGAATAAAGGAGAAGTCAATCGACCACTCATTTACTTCACGCACTTTCACATTATACTTCTGGTCCTTGGAAAAAAAAATTCCTTTTATCTCGTGCATTCCTCTTGAAACAATACATCTTCGTCTTATTGTGCTCTAAAATAGGTAAAGGATAAATCGATTAATGATATTCAAGTATTTGTGGAATCTTTTGTTCATTCAATATGGCAAGCCCACAATTCAACAATCTTCCAAGATAAATTGATCCTATTTTAGGTAGGGATGGGAACCATTACCTCTACCCACAAGTCCTTTAGATTTGAACCAAAGAAGAAAAAGCCAAGGATTCCTATCTTGCCACCAATGGAGGAATCAATTCCTTGGGGATATTTCAATGGGGTTGGTCAAGTTTTTCCAATAATATATAGAGATGGAGTTGTTTTGTACCTTGGATATCACCATTTTATGCACATTAGTTACACTCCTGACCAAGGTTCAAATACTAAGGCTTGATTCTAAGCTCTTTGGGCACTTGCGTTGCAAATTTTTACAATGTTAAAAAAATAAAGATCTTGGGGGATTCCAAATTGGTCGAGGATTGTGTGCATGATCATGTTGGAATAATGGCTCCAAGGTTGGAACATATACCTTCAGAGATCAAATCTGAAATAAGAAGTTTGGAGTGGTTCAAATATAGGTACATATATAAAGAACTTAATATGATGGTATATCACCTCTCTAATATGTTTTTATGATCCATTTTTGGGACGTGTTTTTAAAAGGATTAGACCTTTACAGCCATCGGTACTATGTATATTTTCTCCCATTTGGGTTTCCACCTAAAAATTTTCCTCCTTGCGATGTGATGCTTTCTTGTGTTATTTGCATCTTGTTATGTTATTGGTATCATGACGCGTTGATATACTAATGACATATGTTTAGTTCATTGCTACATGGATGCATGATTAAGAAAGGTTATTAAATTATGAAATGGACCTCACACTAATTCACCCCACCACCCCCCCCCCCCCTTAGTGTGATATTTTGGCCAACAACATTTTTATTATCCATTTGGATTTATTTTTTCAAAAATGTTCCTCACACTCCCATATTTCCAACAAGCTATTATTACTTAATTTGACCATTTAAACTCAAGATATGTGATCAGGGGCTCATTTTTATGCTCAAAAATCAAAGTGTTCAGATTGGCTCAGAACTTGAATGACCGTGTAGTGCTCGCTGTTCTGAATCCGACGCACTTCATTTCACGAAAAATGGTCTTTGTGTGCTCCCGGAAACGACTTCTATCCACTTTGCCAAATAGGTAAATATTTTTTTTAAAAATACAGTGAGATGCCCAGTGAACAGTCTGTACTGCTGACATGGCATGCTGACTATGCAGGTCAAATTTTTTGCATTTTTTGCAGGCGAATGTAAAGCTTCCATTTGGCAGCATGGCACTAGTTCGAATGGTTGGTGATTTCTTGATTTTTTATTGGTTTAGTTCAAGGCCATCGGGTGACAACACGTGGCAAGCCTGGAGGCACCACGTGCCCCCCCAAGTTGTATGATGTGGTAAACACACAAGAAGAGTCATCATCACAAAGAGTAGATACTGACAGTGA
Source organism: Pinus albicaulis (assembly GCA_034641835.2). NCBI lineage: Eukaryota > Viridiplantae > Streptophyta > Pinopsida > Pinales > Pinaceae > Pinus > Pinus albicaulis. Next base: position 41,028,401 of record CM076579.1, on the reverse strand, counting down.
GATCCTCTTCGAAACTTGCACTGATATACCAGATATGTTATCCATCGTTTCAAAATAAGGATTCATTAATTCACCACATTCTGGGTTGATGGAATAGGGGAAAGGCTCATGTCAACTCATACTAAGATATCCCAATGAGATAATGATCCAGGTGGCTTTAGACACACTCAGAGGTCAAATAGGGCTTACTATGGCTCAAAATTCAAACTGGTAAGATTGCTCTCGAACCAGCACCAGATTGAAGTGCTCGTCGCCCTAATTCCAACAATGCAAACATAACTCCAATCTTAGCTCATATGGAGGATATAGGGTTGGTCAAAGTGGGCAGTGGGATAGGTTTAAGGGTCCTAGTTTTTTACCGAGCCTGGGGCATGGAATCTAGCTCTTGAAATCAGGGAAAATTGCTGCCTAATTAATTTTCCCAATGACCCTTATTTTCAACAAAATTGAAAATATCCAATGTCATTTTTATTAAAAAACAAAAAAATATAAATGGGGTGGGTCGTGCCCGCCCACCCCAACAAAAATGTATTGAAAATATTGTTTAAGGGGTGGTAGGTGGAAAAACCCCGTCACCTCAATGAAACCATATATATATGGTCATGACAACGGTTGGGTCGGGGCTGTCTTGTGCGGACCCCATCCACCATACACATAATGCAACGATTTTTGACCAAGGCCGACCCCCACCAGGCGACACAATTTATACATTCCCATCCAAACAATTAACACCAAAAATAACCAACCACAACCAAATAACTTAACCACCAACCCATTGCGGTTATGTCAACTGCTCCAACCACATTTGACCATCGAAAGTCATGACATATTTAACCACGGAGTTTAAAAATGTTAATGCACCAATAAAACTTGTTAAATAGTGTTCCAATTCAGGTTAGGGTTGGGTTTTGAACCTGAAACCTCCACCAACCGAACATAGCCATCCACCAACCCCCCAATGGTCTGGGCTTTTCAAACTCCACCCTCACACAGACATATAAACCCGACCACTCATTTTCCACGAGGAGCGAAACAAGATCCTCTGAGAGCGAAATTGGGGAAGACGCAGATAATTGAACCGTGCCGAAGAGAGAACCCCCGGCCACGGAACAAGTGTGTGTCTCGTGCAGTGCTTCTTTCCATCTTTCTGAAGTTTATAGTCAATTTTCACAAAATTTAGTAGGGAGCGCGATGTCAAGATTAGATTTTCCATCTGAGCATAAAAATTGTAGGATCCCTGCAGTGAAGCATCTTTGAAGAATCACGAGGAATCTAAAATAGTCCCAAAGACCCATAATTTGACGGTGTTAGAATTGGAGTTGGAAGTCGATATTACACTACTTGTCGCCAGGAATTCAATGGTGCAGTCAATTTCAACAACCGAGCCTTTCATTTTTTGGCAATCTTCAGAAGTGGAGGTACATGATGTAGTAATTTCATGTTTCCTTTTGTTATTGTTGAGATTATGTATTATTGTTGAGATTCCTATTTGATACTATGTTGAGGGATGTGTGTTGCCACATTATTTTGAGATTGTATTAGCTTTTCATTTTGAAGGAAAGCCCATTTTGAGTGAGAATTCCTGTAGGGAGAACGTCTCATGGAGAGAAAATCTAGTCTTGTTTTAGGGTATATTTCCTTTTTATGACAAATAACATGCTATGTACATAATCATCATGAGAAACAATTAATGAAGCGGCCACCACTCTCTTGACACCGGGCCCGAAGGCGTAGCCCACACTGGGTGAACTCTGTTATCAAATGTGTTGTGTTCTTGATTTGTTGATCGTTGTTATGTTTCTTATTTTTTAAACATGCACATATGGTTCTTTTATTCTCTTTAAATTGCAATTGTATTAACATCACAGAAGTAAAAGATCTTGGATAATTCCGATAGCTGAAGGAACTCGGATTAGACAATGTGTTTGTGGGAACTTGAGATGCTATATATGAGAGATTTACATGCATAATTGAACTCCATGGGGCATGCCATGTATATAGGCCCTCCCCCTACCACTGTAAGGAAAATACCTTCTACCAGAGGCTATAATGGAGGTTTTTAGTTTTATAAAATTTCCAAAAATTATCAAAAAAACCTCAACTACAATATTCGTTTGTGGTAGTCGATGTTTTAGCGGAACTGATAACAGAACTTCATCACAACTAAAAAAATTTGGGCAGTCATAACTTTTATTAGATGTTTTCTTAGTGGTGTGCTTACTGGAAAAATCACACCGATGTGTTATCAATATAAAATCACTGGACTAGAAACAAACGTTTTGAGCACTGGTGCATTCACTTTATGAAACCACCAGTGATTTAATAATAAAAATTCACCAATTCATACAATCTATGATACCATGCACCGAAGCGTTGAATGCAAACAACACCGGTGCTTGAAAAGTATATCTACTGGGTGCTTATGTCTTTTAAAAATGCCCTAGGCAGTACTTGTGACGAAGGGCATCAGGGCAGGCAAACAAATCCTGCATCCCTAGTGCTTTTATCTTCTCCAATGCACTGGGTCATAATGTGTAACAATGAACCAGTGCTTATGAGTTGTATAAAAGCACCAATGCGCTACTAATATAAAAGTACCGATGCTGTTAATTTAAATAATAACAACATGGCTGGAAAAAATATTTTGGAGCATTGGGGTGTTGATTTTATGAAAACATCGGTGCTTTAATAATAACAATGCACCAGGTCGTACAATCTATGATACCATGCACTAGGGGCTTAAATGCAAACGACATTGGAGCTTGAAAATTGTAACGCCCTGGTGTTGATTTGTTTTCAAAAGCCCGGATGTTGTACTTTTCACAGAAGGCATCGGGGCAGGCAAAAAAATATTGCAATACCGGTGATTTTACGTAATATAATGCATCAGTGTGTTAACAATAAAGATGCACCAGTGCGTTAAAGGCGCATAACACCGGTGCATGAAATGTATATCTTCCTGGTGGGTATTGATTTTACACAAGCATTGAGATTTTGTATGTACGAACACACAATGATACCATTTATTATTATTATAAATATAATTGTTGAAAAACTCATATTTGGAGTGGTGCACATTAATATACGATGTCCTGGTATCCAATTTTTTTTTAAGAAACATCAACCTGTGATAGTGCAATTCAATTGTGATTTTAGAAATCTGTTATTCATCGAAAAATTGACATATATCTTAGAACAATATTTATATAAATTAAATTTTGATTAGTGAATTTGTATATGATGTTTGGATTAATTTGTTGTATCATCATATTTCACATCTCTTCATTATAATATTTAATCAGTGGTGTAACATTTCATGGTGACACTGGAACACACAATATAATGATTTAAAATGTATTTTATTATACATGAATAAGAGGCTCTTTGCCATACAAAATAGGAGAGTTATTGGTGACCACTTGTCTTTCAACTGGGAAACTATGTCCATTACAATAAACAAAATGCCTGATTTTCACAGAAAATTATTTAAAAACTACAACAACTTGCATTGATATCCAAATAGATCATCATTCTTCGTTGGAACTATTGTTAGTGCTCAAACTACTTCCATGGGTTGGGTTATTTGGACGAATGTTTTGTTGATTGCATCGATTGTTTTTGTCTTCTTCAAGTTCCATATACAAACATAAAAATAAAGTGTAATGAGTGTATATACATTGGTGAGAATAATGAAAATTGAAATAAATAATATACATCAATGTAAATAAAAAAGCAATGTTTTTTTTTTCAACAGAAAAAACTTTGGTATATATTAATGTACCGGTTCAAAAGTTTATGCTTTAAAGATCATACATTTCATCATTTAAATCATTTAAAGAGACCCATTCTCTTCCATCAGTACAAAAAAATAATCAGGTATACTTGCGACATTAGAAATCCACCAGAAACTGTAAGACACTAATAACAACACCCCCTTCTAAATATTAGCGAGATACTTCTAAAAAGCAGAAATCTGTAAATGGCAGTACGAAGGCATCATGAAAAACCAACCCCACCCTTTCTTGCCAAGATTTGTCATAGGAAATCCTGCCCTGAGGATCCATCGTTCCTTAGACAAAAAACGAAAAAAATTATAAAATGCACCAACACAGCTGTAGCAGAAGGTATGTCACAGAAGAAGCATGAACATAAAAAACGAACAATGACCTTAAAAAAAACTGTAGTAGCTAAGAACCCCCTCTCAGATGAACTTGACTGTCCCAGAAGCTCCCAAGCCACTTGAATCAGATAGTTCATAATGCGTAAACCCAAAAACCCCATGCAAACCTTTCTTTGATAATCTATCCGGCTGGCAATTTTTCTCACGAAAGATATGATTGAAATGAATTATGGAGAATGCATTTATTAATATATTAACTCTATCCAACCAAGACCTCAAGTTACTAGGGTTTAGAACAACACCCTTATTTAGATTCTCAGTAAGAACTTTCAAGTCTCCAAAAACCCACAAGCGCTCAACACAAAATTGTGTGGCAAACCACAATAACCCCAACAAGCCAATACTTCGGCCCTCATATTAGATCCAAAGCCTCCATGCTAGAAAATATTATAGTGGCAGGTATGCGAGATCATTAACCAAGCACCACACCCACACCTAGAATGTTCAGAGGCACCATCAAAGAAGCCAGCCGGATAATGAATCTCAATCGGCCTCAGTATTTTTGAGAGGTCCTTCAGTGGTCTCTGCTCTGTTCTCAGCCCTCCCCCATTATAAATAATAATGCTGGCTATCCTCTCCGGGAAGATACACACATCCTCGAAGATCCATTTATTCCGTCCACACCAAATAAAGCAATGAAATAAGGCCAGAATTACCCACAGTGATGGTACACGCCTATGCCGCCAGAGAATAAAAATAGTCGTATTTGCAAGAAGTGGTGTTTTAAGGTTTAAAAACTTACAAAGTAGTTCCAGAACACGCTGAGAAAATCTACAGTTATAAAAAAGGTGAAGATTGGTCTCTTCCTTCTCCATATAAAGTCTACAGTAGCCAAGTCTGATCCATCCTTTTCGTTGTAAAGTATCCCAGGTAAGATTTTTATTGATCAATACGAACCACAAAAAAATATTCATCTTCATCTGTGCTTTGTTTGCCCAGACTATTCGAAAGACACAGAGCTCAGAAGGAGTGGCAGATGAAACTGTAAAATGTTTATAAATATCTCCTACAATGGGCAACTCATTTTTAGTCCTTCCCTTTTATATGACCTTGTCTCCTCCGTTGTCCAATAGCAATACCTGGCTTCTTAAATCATCATTGTATGCATTCCACTCCTCCTTTAGGTGATTAGGTAAAACCAGATTTTTGACTGACATCGATACTGGACTCCCATTGACTTTATCCTTTATGACTTGAGCCAGGTAG